>BQNB010054902.1:27391-39339 GCA_026074375.1 Tanacetum coccineum
CTATTACAATACAAGACCTAGTTTGACTTTGTAAGACCGATAACATTCATGTTTGACTTAATATAATTAAGGCTAACACCCTTGATGTATAATCCCCCTTGTTGAGGGCACCAAGGATCGAGCTATGATGTCTTGCTACAAAAATGAGTTAGAAAAAGAGTGCAAGATATATTTCTAACTTTGAGCAATATCACGACATATATATAAAGGTGGTTAAACGAATAGAGGTAGCCAAGATAAATATGCACTCGTATCAACCATCACACTATACACTAAAATAGATTTATTCGTTCATAAAATATAAAAATTCATACTTTAAGAGTATAAATGTTACAACATAGACAAGAAAAGAAATAAACATAGAATCATAACAACATAATCATCCTAAGACTACATAAAGCTTAGTTGATTCTTGATTGATTGAAGATGTCTTAAACAAAAGATGAGTGGATATTTATTTTTAAACATCAACGTTGTTTAATTTTGAGATGGCGAGGGTGGTACAAAAGCAGATGTAAGAAGATACTCAACATCAGAAAACATAAAATGCATTTCATCCCTTAGAGAGAGGATGAGATTACGGTTGTGAAAACAACATAGACAATGCGCTCCATGGTAATCAAGGATACTAAAGAAAATAGGATGGCCCGTCATTGGTGGTGGAGGTGGTGAAGGTGGTGGTGGTGGCGGTGGTGCTGGTGATGGAGTCCTAAACATGTAGTCAAAAGGAGTGATAAGAGAAAGAGTGAGAGTGATATCCATAAAAGGATGACTTTAGAGTGGAAGTGGGTTAGAGGTTCTTGGTGGAGCATCCATTGGATTGTCAAGAAAAAGCTTAGTTGGTTGTGGAGAGAGTGTGGTTCTTGAAGAAAAAGGAGAATAAATTTGTCTTGATTCAAAAGAGGATGAAGTTGTTCCTAGAGTGGAAGATGTGCCTTTGGTGGATGGAGTTTTGGAGGGTTTATTTGGTGGTGAAGGAGATGATGATTTTGCAAAGGTGAAGGTGTATGAATGTTATCATCATCTTTGGTTAGGTCCACAAAGAGTCTTTTAGGTGGTATGATGGTGAGTTTTAGTTTCTTTGAAGGGTTGGAGGAAGAAGCTTGAGTGGAAGCCATTGATAGTTTTAGAAGAGAAGAAGATGAAGAAGATGATGGAGAAGAATGAAGAACGTGGTGATTATTTAATCAAGAGGTGGTTGTTAATTTAGGTAAAGCATGGTAATAGTGTTTAAGAATCCAAAAGATGTTTATCAAAATTGAGAAAAGTCAGCCGAGTCTAGGTAAAAAGGTAGTCAACTGGTCAGAAAAAGAGGAAACAATAAACAATTCTGCGACTCCGCTGTAGACGGTCCCATAAATATGGGGACGGTCCCAGATATATTAGGGGCCGTCACATATTTCAGGGGGGCGTCTACTGGGAATGACGAGTATTGCCCTGTTTTTCCTGTTTTTCAAACGTGTGCGGAAAAAGAGGATAACAAAGGCTGTTGTTTGTAGCAACTCCTATGTCTCAAGAATCAACTAAGCTAGCTAAATGCCAAATCAAATAAGCTAGCTAATCTAGTCCTAGCATGTGATCAAATATAGGCATAGTGATCAACAAAATATAATAAGCATGCATGATATCTATAAAGGCCAAGGAAAGTAATACATCAATTGCCATGCAGATAAATTCGAGGGATGATAAAATTGAAACGATCATCCAAGGCAAACCATGTTGCCAATAGTACGTACCAAATATCCTACCAAATTACCAACAAGTTTTCGTACCAAGTAAGCATCTTACTAAAATACCATGACAAGTAGAAAATAAACTAGAGCATGTCTAATAAAGATAAGTAAGTAGTGCATCATTAAGCTAATATAAATAAAATGTCTTTAAAGAAATCAAATCATTTCTTTTTTTTGCCCCATAGCTTCTTGAACGCTTTTCCCATTGACTTAAGCCCGCCCTTGTGCTCTTTTCGCATTTGTACATGCCAATTTAAGATTTCGATTTGTCGGGTAAAGAGGGTTTCCATGTTTTGTTCATCACGAGGAAGGTTGGTGGACACTTGAGGAACATCATCAGACAGAGAATTGACATAGGTGGTAGGAGAAGGAGTACTGACACGATAAGTTGTAACATTTCGTATTTTCAGGTCATTTACGACGTCATCCATTTTGCTAAATTATTTTTTTTCTCGTACGCATTTACTTTTAATTTTAATAGTTAAGTTAAATCGCGTAAATTAAGAATCACCAATCAACGTAAACGGACACCAAACGAATTAAAGTTTACGTCAAACAATCATTATATTTTTTTTACGAAAGTAATAATCAACTTTTTATATATTTTTTTTGGTTGCATAAAACGTTTACGTTTCGCAAATAAATACATTTAGGCATACCCGGAATCACACAAAAAAAAAATTATCTACGCTTCAACAAATACCTATGTTTATATCCAATGCTCAAATTTTATAAAACTTTACCCATGAACATCACCCTTAGCCGAATTCTTCATAAGGAAATAAGCTAGATTATACACTTTACAAAGTTACATATTATAGTTTAGTAAAACTACAACTTATAACAAAATGCAAGTAATACTTCCTTATTTATCAAAAATATTTATAGTCTTGCTTTTCCTCATTTCCATGGGATAACATCCTCATTAGGGAACCAATGAACACAACTCATTAAGGCTTGGACTAGACCATGTTGTTTTGACCAAAGACCCCTTAATTCCCTCCCCATTGTCCCTTGACCGGTCACCCCCCCATCCTACTTGGTCTTTGATCTTTGACTAGCCTTATTATATATAACTCATGCATACACTCTCTCAACACATAACACTTAGCAAAGAAACCAACTCAATCTCTTTTTCTCTCCTCTCTAGCTCACGGCATACCACAAGGACCACACACAATCCATACAAATTTTTCTACAACATTTACAAGCATACACATAACATATCTAAGACCTACTAAGATGGTTTGAAGGTTAGGTTAAGTATTTTCAAGTGTTGAAGCAAGAAAAGCAATATTAGGGTTTTCATTAGAAAACTAGGATTTCAAGAGTGCAAGCTTTGGTTTTATATCTAAACAAGGGTTTAGATACTTTGGTTCATCACACTACATCTCATTAAGGTTATCTATAAACCTTTATGTCCTTACTTTTATCATTTTATGTGTTTATGTGTTCTATTTAGCAATATCACCATTAGGATACTTTTAAACATGTAAAACATATTTCTACTTGTGGTTATGATTTTGAACACTTTTATATATTTTGTGTAGTTGATAATATCATGGAATAAAGGAATTATAAGTATGTTAACATGTTGGTTTAAGTGGAAAATGTTTAAGTATAAACTAGTGATTAAAAGTTAATTAAGGAAAGTTTATGATTTCATGTGAGATTAAATACATTTGCGGGCTGTTTTGATTCGTGCCTTAGATAGTGGGTTTTACATTTATAAAGATAATACACCTCATGACGATTCCAAACTGATAAGAAACTCGAAAAACCGATTTATAACGAAAAAGATATGACGATTTCAAGTTTACGTTAAATATATACTTTTATAAAACTATTTTTATAAAAATTACTATTCACCACAGAAACTTATATTTTTAAAACATCATTAATATGATAAAACTTTTAAATACGAGAACGTACTCGAAAGAATCGCTAAAAACGGAGTTAAAACGAATAAGTTACGACATTTACGAGATTTACGATAACTAAACCTATAAAAATAAATATGTAGCTGTTGTGAACAGTAAAATCACTATTCATCAGAAAAACTAAAATTTTGAAAATGTTATATTTTGATAACTCGTCTTAATACGAAGGCGTGGACGTAAGAAACGAAAGAAACGGACTTAAAACGAGAAAGTTACGCCAGTTTTACTAAAGTATACTTATAAACGTTTTTACTTTATAAATATGATTTCACTAAAACGATTAGATGGTGATGTAGCTATATAGAATTATATGTGGTATTAGTTAATCAAAGTACTATATTACTAGGGAGTTTCATAATGAGGCCTCTTCGGGGTGGCGTATCGACGAGTTGTTGGATTTACGATTTAAAGTGTCCTAGCTCCTCATACGTCACTACATGACCTCTTAATTATGATAGCCCGAACGATAGTATGATGAGCTATACGACCTATAAATAATCAAAGTGTTTAGTACTTATACGACCTATATTGGATTAGGTTGCCTTCGGATTCCTTCGTGACGCATTTTTCTATTGTGAATACTTGTTGATTACCATTCACTCGAGGTGAGTTCATAGCCCCCTTTTTACTACGTGATTGTTTTACAAAATCTACGGGGTGAATTACATTGCTTGTTTTACTATTGGACACAAGTGTTTTTCTAAGTGTTTTCAAAGTGTTTACAAAGTGTATGCTATCCAGATTACTGCCTGAATATTATTGCTAAGTTACCTTATTGCCGTGAAGTCCCTATTTATCATGAACCGTTAATTGCTATTGTAGTGAGCGCGAGTGTTGTGGATAGATCTATCGGGACTGACAATCCCCACCTTTCCTTGGGTCACTAGTTTGATCAAGGTGCATTTAACATTGAGAGGTGTTAGGTTGTTGGCAAGCATCCTATATTCTGATTGGGGCACAAATCTAGTTAAGGCTTCGGGGTCATGAGCTTAGTGCAATAATAAACGTTTTGGACTACTGAATGTGTTTCAGAGTCTACTATTACTTCGATCTTGTGGTCCACCCTTTTTACCGACAAACCTATGATTTCACTCAACCTTTGTGTTGACTTTTAGCATGTAATTTCAGGTCCTAGGGTATGAAGACTGGAGGGGAGCCATGGCGGATATCAATGAAGACGGATTCTATGTTTTATCTAAAGTCTATGCAACTTTTTATTATCTTTAAAAACTTAAGTCATCTTTTGAGTATTATGAAGCTTTTGTTTAATTAAACATGTACTTGAAATGTTTATTACTCTTTTAAAACATATGGGACCAAATGTATAAACTCTGATATTTTGCTATGGCATCGAATGAAATCTTATCTTAAAACGTCCATTTAAGGTCGTTTCCTATATCTTGATTGTTATACTTTGACGTAGCACCCCATTGTTACCATTCCGCTGCTACCTGATTTTGGGGGTGTTACATGTATGACTCTCTGATACAACTTGTGGTCTTAATTATGAACAACAAGAGTTTATCGTTAATTATCCTAAAGAGATTTATAATTTATCTCTTGGCTCTAGACTTAATCAGTGCGTTTTGGTTTTAGTGATCGGAGGCTGGAGCAGATTGCCACCTTTTTAATATCAACATTCTTGGAGTGAGAAGTCAGTAGATAACATGTTATTCTCTGTGAGAAATGAAACAAGAATCTGTTGAGAGAAACTTGAGTGGCTGGGAAGGGTTGTGCATTGCATCATTGGGTCCATGATGCCTTTCTTCAATACCAGACATCATCTTGGTGATATCTGATAGCCTATGTATTGACCCAGTTTTTTCCTATGTGTATGGAGGGTTCATTTCTTTTCACCCTTTATATAACTTTTTTGTTTCATTCTTCAACCCTTTTAATGTTTCCCAAGATGTCCTTACTAACACCATGGTGTGATTGTTCTAGTGATAGTTCATGCCTTAGACAACATTATTCCCTTTTCTCATTCAACACCATCTTACCTAAGGACTTCTATTCTATATATGGAATGTCCCTGGGTAGATCCCTCATGTTCTAGTTGGATCATGGGATAAAACCTAACCTTAACCACCTTTTTAAAAGTCAATCAAAGTGTTTGTGATATAAATCAAAACATTTTAGCACTTTGAATGCTTTATTTTGAGAAATATTCCTCTTACACATGTGCATCGATATTTGAAAGTGTTTCGCACATGGAGGTAAGAGTCGCATTTGCATCATAAAATTACATTTTAATCACATGTTCTTCCCTTATCAAAAATAGCAAATCATACTAAGCTTCCATTTTACAAGTTATGCCTTTTGAGGAAGGTACTCTTCCAATTAAGTACCTTGGTGTTCCCTTAATTTCATCGCATTTTATAATATAAGGATTGCAAGGTTCTTGTTGAGAGGTTTAAAACCGGACAGGAAACTGGAAAAACAAGTGTTTGTCGTTTGCGGTAAGACTCCAATTGATTATGTCAGTTCTATCTTCTATGCATCTTTATTGGGCATCACTAATCGAATTATGGATGATCTTGAACAACTTATGCGTGGTTTTTGTGGTGTGGTGGTCATATGAAACGGTCAAAACCGGATGCAAGTTAGATCGCTGACGCGTTTTTTGATATACTTGACAACAACTATTTTTAACTTAAAAAGAATTTATTTTGTTTAGAAAAAGAATTTCATTATACTCCCCCTCAATAATACAACACTTCACTTTGAATGACACCACAAGTATATATTAAGGGGTAGAGTGAGTGTTAAGATTTTAAATATCTTTGAAAAATTCTTGAAAAATAATGCTCAAACACTACTTTTTTTGAAACCTCCTCCTAAAAATAAATGTAAATCAAAAGATTTATCGAGAAAGGGAGTGTTAAACACACAATTTTGAAAGATTTGAAAAATCATTTTGAGAAATTCTTAATGAACTAGCTCAAGTTTGAGAAGTTGTAAGCTTTCCGTTGTGAGGATAAATGTACAAAAATATACACTTTCCTTTTTGTAGAATATCAATCACACAACAATCTATGAAAATGAAGAAAGAAATCTAAAGAGAGAAAGAGTGGTTGGACACTTCTAAAGAGAGAAATAAAAGAGAGAATAGTAGTTTATGAAATGAGCCAACACCCTCTCCATGGGATGGAGAGGGCTTATATACGTCCTTACAAGAGCTGGTTATGGGCTTATTATCCTATAGATTTGGCCCGGTTAGCTTACGTTTACATAATGATTAACTACGAGCTACGAAATACATATTAGGAGTGACCGATACTTTTTTGTATTTCTAACAATCTCCCCCAAAGGGAGGTCACTCTATTTTACAAAAACTTAAGCTTAGTCGTATTTCTCGTAGTCTTGAGTCTTTATCTTTATCTTTATCTTGTGAAATATGTAGTGATCTTTTGATTGTAGGCTTGAGCTTGTTCCTTTAGCTTGACTTGTATGTGGTCTTGAGTTGAGATCATCGGCCAAACATCATCTCTTTTCATCATCTTGTAAGCTTTTGCCTTTTTGTGATCTTGTGACCTTCGGACCAACATGCTCATACTTCTTGTAGGAACCTATTTCATGTTTACACGAGTCAAATAAGAAGAAAAGAAAAGAGAAGTTTAGAGAGAGAAAGGAAGGATGGATTGAACTATGTGAAATGTTTACATAAATGAGCAACCAACCCTTCTCCATTGTGGAGAAGGGGTATTTATACCTAAAGGCTTTGAGCTATGGGTTGTGGTAAGGTGGGTTGGGCTGAGGATTACTTTGGGCTTTAGCCTGATACATATACAATATTAAATTAACTAATGATCTCACTATCCCTTTCTAGCCTATTACAGCGTATTGTGATTAAAGATCGCGATTCCTTATTCGACTCATTATTTTTTAGGCTAACAATCTCTCCTGAAGTAAGGTCTTTGAGATTGTCTTGTCGTTAAGTTCTTGAGTCTTGGTCTTGGTTTTTATCTTTGTTGTAGGCTTGTTCCTTCATGCTATGCGATCTTTGATCTTGAGCCTTTGTCATTGTCTTTTGACTTTGTCTTTAGTTTCGAGATCTTTAAATCGTTTCCTTGTTTGTCTTTATCGTCATTGCCACCTTGCGATCTTGTGTCTTGACCAACATGCTCATACTTTGCATCATCTTGAAAGCTTGCTAACAATCTCTCTTGACAATCTTTGTCTTGATAATCTTGATATCTTTAAGGAAGATCTTCAATATCAGAGTTACGGAAGTCTTTGTCTTTGTTTAAACTTTAGCTTTCTTAATTCTTGAATCTTGATGCTTATAGAATGTCTTTGTAGTTTGAGCATGAGCATGTGGTAATGAATCGGACTCTGTTGGAATGAGCCTGCAACACCATCGTTTGTACCTACATTTTAATGTTAGCGATAAACAGCAGATATGGACGAATATGGCTTTGTCATTCGTCGAAGTTCGGTTACATTAACCTCTGATTCTGTGAGGACCGTTTTACAATATAAATATTGTACCTGTGATCAGGTAGATTAAATTTAATAAGAATCTCTTTGAGAGTGTTTCCAGCTGTACTAACTTGTTCTCATTATCGGAAAGTCTCAAAGCAGACAGCACGATAAGAGTGAAACAGATAGTTACTGTCTTTCTGATTGAGTCGTCAATTCATTTACTAAACCAAAATCGATATCCATTTGACACAATCTTGATCCATATATAATCTCATAAGTCACCTACCGCAGTGCTGTTTGATGATGATACTGGAAGGATTTTCATTCATCACTGTGAATACTAAAGAGTATCACTCTGAATGTTCTGGCAGAATCACAAGGATAATGTGTAGGACTCTTGTTAACAGCTTGTGAACTTAATGGTGTTCAACAAGTGTTTGTCATGGAATGTGTCCTAATGAGATTTATTTATTGATCTTTTGGCTCTAGACTTGATTTGTACGTTTTGGTTTTAGTAATCGAAGGCTGGAGCATATTGCCACCTATTCAATATCAACTAACTCGGAGTGAGAAAGTTAATAGAAGTCGTGTGTATCTCCGTGACAAATGAGACAAGAATATTTTAAGAGAAACTTAAATGGCTGGGAAGGGTTGTGCATTGCATCACTGGGTTCATGATGTCTTTCTTCAATACCATAATTCATCTTTTTGAAGACTGGTAACATATGTATTGACCTGGTTTCTGCCTAATCTGTGTGGAGGGCTTCTTTCTTTTCACCCTTTATCCATACATTTCTTTTTCATTCTTCAACCCCTTCAATGCTTACCAAGATGTCATTACTAACACCTTTTTGTGATTGTTACAGTGTTAACTCATGTCTTAGTCTGCATTATTCCCTTGTTCTCATTTATCTCCAATCATACCTAAGGACTGCTATTTTTTAACTATGGAGTGTCCTTAGGTAAATCCTTCCGGTTCTGGTTGGATCATAGGACTAATACCTAACCTAACCACCTTATGACTTCAAAATCGTCGTGATTTAATAGGTTGTTGGGTATTTGATCGTAACCATAAAACCGTTAAAAATCAATCAAAGTATTTGATATAAATCAAAACGTTTAACACTTTGAGAGTTTCATTCTTTTGAAATGCTCCCCCTACACATGTGCATCGATATTCGAACTTGTTTCACACATGGAAGAAAGAGTTATGCACTTAGAGTCTTAAAGATCACATTTTACTCGATCACATTTTCTCCCCCTATGGAAATAACTATTCTTTTAGTATTTTCATACCAATTGATTAAAATTTGAGACATGAAAATGTTTCATAGGGAGAAAAGTGTTGACACCTACATAGCATGAATTGATGAAACTAATTCTTTGGCTCCCCCTCAATTTCACACATATGACACCAATTGAGAGAAAAGGATTATGACTTTGTAAATTCCATGTGAAATTGAGTTGGAGCCTTGTATATGTTTTAACAAAATGAGTGTTTAAATATTATTAACATTTTACATATTTCATTTGTTTAAACATTTGTAAATGTTTTAGACACTCAAAATAAACATGTGAGTATGTGTCTAAATGCATTAAAACTTAGTTTTAAGAGCTCCCCTTCAAAAATAGATTCACTTGTATATAAAAAAAGATTTGTTTTTTGAAAGATTCATGAGGAGGGAGTGTCTGACACACAATTTTGAAAGATTGTGAAAAACATTTTGAGAAAAACTTTTGAAATTTATGTTCGACGGTTTTGAAAACCAATGTTACTTGAGCTCTAAAGACTTTGAATGTCTTTGAATTGAAGTTTTGTGTTAGCTCAAGTCCGAGAAGTTGTTATCTTCTCGTTATGAGGATAAATGTACATAAATGCACACTTTCCTTTATTTGAAGAACGAGTCCTAAGCTGATATTTACTTAGAAATCGTGTGTCCCGAGCATGAAAACTTTATAAAAAATGCTCAGGACAAAGAAGATTTCTCTTCTTTTAAAGATAAAGCGCACTGAAACGTACACTTTTCTTTTCTTTAAAATTGAGTTCTGATCAGATGTAATCAGAAGTCATGTAGAAAATAGAAATGACATGTTTTGAAACATTTGAACTCTTGCTCGAACTTCATTTACACACCCGTGTCAATTTTAATTGACATTTATAAGCACGTAAATGTTATCAATTCCAAGAGACATGTCGAGAAAATTCCTTTTGGTATTTTTGAAATTTTCTATTTTTGTATTTAGTTTTTGAGATTTTATGATTTTGTATTTTTCTTTTTGAAATTTTATATTTTTGTATTTTCTTTTTCAAAAATATTTTCTAACATAATTAAAGTTGGAATGTTTATTCAAAGAAGTCGAGGATAAGATTTTTCCATTTGATGAACCCTGTGAAGAAATGGGTTCAGAAGCCTTTGAAGTACCTGCACTCAAAGATGAAGAGTTTGCACAAATAGTAGTGTTATGATTAGGTGTTGCCTTTCCTAATGGTGAAGCACTATCATTCGTATGGTAGCAGGTTTCAACAGACTTTCTAATGGGAATCCATCTAAGACCAACATAAGTAAATATTCTACTCGTTGGTTTCCAAGTAAGACCAGATCTAGGGGCGTTATTTTCAAATACACATCGGAAGGCTTATTTGGAGAAAACTTTTGTCCTATGGGGACCTGTCTGTCATGTTTCTTAGAATCACTTTTCTTTTCTACGGGCATATATCTCTTTGTTGTCTTATGGGAACGTGCATCCTTTTTCTGTGCAGAGGCACGAGAATTTACCTATGAGAAGTATTTTAAGATGCACTCATCATGATTTGCATTTTAAATGCACTTTTTGCATGTATGACATGCCAACTCTTTTGACTTCAAGAAAGGCTTTTGATTCCTAGGTGGTTCTTCTATGTTATCAGTTCTATTCGATACACGACTACTCATGGATGGTGGCCAATTCCTAGAAGGGCCAGGTGCATTCACATGATAAGGCTTAGCAAATGAAGATTTTCTAACTTGAGGCCAAGAATGTGGAGTGACTGGTTTTGTCAAATCATTCGACACATCAACTTGGGAGGCAAACCGATGTTTTGGAAATTGGGATCGTTCAGATTTATACGCAGATGGTTGTCTTACCACTGGTTAATTTCTGATTGCTTGCAAAGGTGGTTTCCCCAAGATTGATTGTTTTTCAAAATTAATATCCACACTCTTACCTTTCATCTTCTCAATGAGTTTCTTTAACTCACTTATTGCTATGTTCTTGTCTTGCAATTGAGCTTTCAAATCTTGTATTTTGAAATATTATTCATGTTCTTTTAGAAATACTGTTGATCCGCTTTGTTTGCAAACTGTGTCATTTTTCATTTCTTCTTGACATTGTTGTAAAGCAAGTTCAAGAGAATTCGAGTGTTGTTCAAGTTTTGAAAAACTTTGTAATAGCTCGTTATACTCTTGTTTACCAACATTTTTAGTTTGTTTAGAAAGCTTTTCTGCAAGACAGTCACATTCTTTGATTTTATGGTGATATAGACATTGCAATTCAGTATGTGCATCAAAATCAGATAAAGAATGTAAATAAGAACACACAACATCCTTTGAAACACACTCTTGGAGAAGTAGATCATATATATTTGAAAAATCAGCTTTGTCAGATTCAAGTTCGTCAATCTCTTTTTCAAGTGATTGGACGTACTTTAAATCTGCGAACATCTCTTGTTTAAGTTCACTTACAAATATGAAACAATCATTTTGTGTCTTTAGTGCAAGAGGCAACAAATAATTTTTCAAAAGCACGGTCATATCTTCAGTAGTTGGTGCACGAAATGTATCATATGTATGTTTTTCCCAAGCTAAATCAA
>BQNB010054903.1:0-39339 GCA_026074375.1 Tanacetum coccineum
GAGAGAACTGTGTATAAAATAATCTTTGTAAATAGATTTTATTTTATTATGAAAAGCTGGTTTAAAGTGATTCATAGTGGTAAGGTACCATACACCATTAGATAACCATCTCTATATTTTTATGACAACCAGAATGAATTTTTCAAAGATTACATTTAAGACAATTTCATTGTTATTTAAAATAATTTCTATACTTAAAGTGACTTTCTTAATTTAAATCAATTTTTATAAAAACATTATTTAATGTGGTCTTTCGAGTGAAGTCAATAATTGGTATAAGAATTTCCGTCTTTAGTATTATTTTTTTTATTTTTTATTTTTATCTTTTTTTTATGTGTTCATTTGTCGTGGTATTATTCGTTGGGGGTGTTTCTAGCAATCGTTGATGCGTTTGTTAGGTCGGAGGTTCGTTCTTCTTGTCGACGTTTACATTCGGTTGATTTTTTTTCTTTTTCTTTTTGGAATCGTGTGATTTTTGGGTCGATACCAATTGGTGCATGTGAAGTTTGAAATTCCTCATGGCGTGGTGCTAGATTTAATGTTAGGACGTATCTTCTGGGTGGTGCGATTAATGGTAGCGAAGCGAATGGAATTATTCGCGATCCCAAGTTGGAATTAGAGAGTTCTCGTTTTACTTTTGATTTAGTACCTCTGAGTTATGAGAGTGTTGATGTAGTCGTAGGAGAGAATTGGTTGTTGAGACATAAGGCTGAGATGGTATGCCACGAGAAGGTAGTTAAAATGCCTTGGTAATTTAGAAAGTGCTTAAGGTTCGTGGAGAAAACGAACTAAAGAGGATACGAGGTCTCGTAGGAGTACCAAGGAAGATGAGTTGAGATTATGTGATATCTTTGTAGTATGTGAGCCCTCTAAAGTGTTCCTAAGGAATTAGTAGGTTTTACCCCTCGTCGTAGAATAGGATTTCATATGGAATTAATATAAGGAGCGACGCCGATTTGCGAAGGCTCGTGTCGTTTGACGTCTTTAGAAAGGCAAGAGGTGTGGAATGATTGCAGGAGTTGCAAGGTGAGGGTTGGTTCGAATGGTAACTTGTTGTGGGAAGCGTCTGTATTGCTTGGTAGGAAGAAAGGTGGGTAGTTTGGAATGTGCATAGATTATCTCGAGAAGAGTGAGATAGAAAATTCGTATGTGATGTCACCAATGGAGGGTGCATGGGGATGACGTAGCTAAGACTGTTTTTAGGATGCGTAATAGATACGTTGAAGTTTACAGCTATGCCTTTTGGGTTAACCAATGCACTAGCGGTTTTCATGGAGTTAATGAGCCGGGTGTGCATGGCCGTATATAGACAAGTTAGTTAACGTATATATACAGACGATATTTTAAACCGACCCGAAGTCTAAAGAGGAGTACGAGTCACACGTGAAGATGATCGTGGAGTCACTGAAGGAAGAGAAGATGTACTTGAAGTTTTCCAACAACGTAGAAGCGGAGCAAAGAGGAAGCTATCTAGATGTAGAAGGAATCAAATGGGTAATGAGCCAATCTTGGCATTGCCGGAAGAAGCAGGCGATTTCATAGTATATTATGACGCGCGAAGCAAGGATTTGGATAAGATGTGGAAAAAAGGGAGAAGGTGATTGCTTGTACGTCGCGACAACTGAAGGTTCTTATGAAGGATTGTATGACTAACGTGGTAGGTTTTGACTTATAATGCTAGAGGCATTAAGTGAATGAGACATGGAGAGTAATCTATATAGATCATGAATGTCTCCAACACACTTTCAATCGGAAGGATTGAACATGAGGCAAAGATGTTGGATGGATGTTATTTAGTGAGTTTAATTTCGAGGCCAAGTACCATCTGGGAAAGGCAAATGTAGATGTTGTACCGTGGAGTAGGAGGAAGGAGTGAAGCTAAGAATGAGTTCGAGATAGATATACGACGATCCGATCTAGGTTTGAGAAAAGGATGTTGGTGGCATAAGATAAGATGTCCTTAGCTAAGAACGCATGTCTACAATAAGATGTTGCGTGGCTTGGACCAACGAGTGTGAAAAGAGATGGAGAGTGGTTCATATTGGTTAGACAAGGTTCGGACCTCCATTTGGAGAGATATAAGGACCTTGGCTATTGAAGAGGCATATACGACAAAGTATTCTGTAGGTCTTTAGATCATTCGATTAACACAAGAACACACAAGATTAGACTTTAAATTGACTTGTATTAAAGAAAAACAAAGAAACAATGGTGTGGCCAACAAAACACAACAAAAATGAGACTCTAAATATCTAAGTTACTTTTTTTTAAAAATGAAAATAAAATGGCTTTATATAGCCTCTCTAGGGCCTTGGCCTTTGGGCTATGATGGGCTTTTTCATTAATGGCCCGTTTACATAATATTACACGCTTAAACGAGCTAGACTTTTGTCTTGTATCTCCGAGTGACCGAAGCTTCTTTGTTCGGGTCTATTTATGTGATTCTCTACAATTCCACACTAGATGGGTCATGAGAAAGTTGTTTGAAGCTCACTCGTGCTTTGTACTTTAGAGGGTGTGTTACCGTTAACTGGAACTGTTCTAGATTTTCAACATGATCCTTTACATTACTTAGTTTTTTGTTTGTAAATATTATAGTTTGCCGCACGCTAAATCAGGAGCTGACTAAATTATAGAATATTCTGCCATGTGACCTTTTTTTTAAAGCGAGATGGTTATTAGCTCTAATAGTTATGCGAGTTTTGCATCGTGTTTGTATTATCTTGCCTAATAGCTAATGGATATTGATAATTGGTATGATCATTTCTTGATTGAAGTTGTAGGTCTTTAGATCATTCGAATCACACAAGAACACACAAGATTAGACTTTAAATTGACTTGTATTAAAGAAAAACAAAGAACAATGGTGTGGCAACAAAACACACAAAAATGAGACTCTAAATATCTAAGTTGCTTACTTGTCTAACCTCTAAAAATGAAGAAAAGAAATGGCTTTATATAGCCTTACAATGAGGCCTTTGGGCTTTGATGAGCTTTTTCATTAATGGCCCGTTTACATACTATTACACGCTTAAATGAGCTAGACTTTTGTCTTGTATCTTCGAGTGACCGAAGCTTCTTTGTTCGGGTCCATTTATGTGATCCTAACAATCTCCCCCTAGATGAGGTCATGAGGAGTTGTTTGAAGCTCACTCGTGCTTGTCTCTTTATCTCGTTGTTGATAGGGTACTTCACTTGTTGTGCTTTTGGTAATTCAATCTTTAATACCTTGATCATGATCTTCAGAACTTGATTTGATGACTTGATCTTGATCTTTGACTTGTTTAAGTTTTACTTCTCCGAATTACTTTGTGATCTTCTTTCACTTTGACTTTGCCATACGCTGATCTCTAGTCTCACATGCTCATATCTGTTGGAATCTGGAAAGCTTTGATGATGTATCTTCTTCTAATCATTTGAACTTTTGCATTTGAAGAAGACATTGATTTTCAGAGATTATGCGGAAGCTTTGAACCCCCCTGCGTCATTTCATCAGTTGGTGCATACTCCATTCCTCACGCTTCTACCTCCCCCCTTCGACTCTCTGCACCCACCCACTACCCCGCCGCCTCTCCCTCATTTCAGCTCCTCTGCCCTCCTAAATGCTAAATAACACTCCTATCTATCTGGAATTCTTGAGAAAAGCCTCTTGATGATTTATCTTTTTCCATTATCATTTGAACTTTTGCTATTTGAAGAAGAATTGCTCTTTCGAGATTATGCGGAAGCTTTGAATGTAAGCTTTCTTTGATTACTTCTGATATACTGTGTATGGATATGAGCACATTTGTCTTGCCCTGATCCTGGCACTACTTTGAGTCGTATTCGCCTAATCGTTAGAACAATTTTAGCTCACCCACCACTATCCACACTAAAACAATTTTGTTATGTAAAATGTCTTCCCTTTATCGCCAGCGTCTAGATAAATATATACACTCTTCTCTGTGAACCACAACAATCAGCGGTTTTTCGCGCAACCCCCCCCATTTTGACAGCGGACACACACGTGTATCTACGCCCAGCGACCCTTCTCCTCTCACATCACACGCCACGTCCCGGCCCTCCCGGCCTACTCCCGCTAACTCCCATCTCCGATTACACCCGCCCTGCCCCAGCGATGCACAACTGCCCCTCCTTACCAACGGCCCCCCCACGAATTACTGCACTAGCCCTCCCCCTCCCCTCCCTCCCCCTACCCGCCCCCCCCCCGTGCATAGAAAGATCATTAACCACAGTTACCCGGCCCTGTCCCTACGATCAGGTTTTCGGCAATGACAAGCTAAGTTCCTATTAATTACCTAAGTATCAGATTCCCCTAAATGTTCGCGTTCTCTAGACCAGATGTCCGAAAGACTAACACCTAATAGTATTTCTACTAATTAGAATGGTTAATGAGTTGAGTCTATGCTCAGTACAGTTACTATCTGATGACTATATCCGTACAATTCCCTTTTTTCAACGTTTTATTCTTAATACAATTATACCCGTAGAAAAGGCCCGTTGTTGGCAAAAATAATTTGATAACATCCTCGAATAGTGCTATATAAAATTTGTTTTTGGGGGCTCAAAACAGAAATTTTTAAAATCAAAATGCCTTCTGATGAGTTTTGACACACACTATACTCCCGGACCCCACCTATAGGAGTATGCGCTGTAGTGCCGCTGCGCCGAAATCCAAACTCCTCTCAGATTCACAGCTACTCTTTACTTGGAAAATCCCATACCTTCCTCCCTAATGATCCAAGGCGCGCTCCAACGTCCCGCACCCACACCCATGCTCCCCCCACCCAGGCATGAGAATTCGTATTTCCGATACCAATCACTCCCTCCGGATGCGCTCCCACTCTTACAATCTCCACTCACTATCCCCTTACTAACTCTGACATTACTCCCCCCAATCTAACAATAACTTCTACCCCCACCGCCTAAACATGCCAAAACTCACTAAGAAGTCACCCTCGTCGTCATTTTCCTCACATAGCATACGTGTGCCTATTGCACAAACCTTTTCGGCCTGCGTTCCTGCGAACATTTTTTCTGAGCCCCTCTCATATTAACGACTGCATCGCGCCCTGTCCCCCGCCCTCACCAGAGCATCTGCAACTCGCTCCGCTCCTAATCGTACACAACGATCGCCGCCTGGTAGATAATGCATTGGACTTCGGCACCCTTCTCGCACGTCCCCCCTTTGAGTAATACAATCGAATCATTAATTATCTGTTTACTGTTCCTCCCCCTTCAAGCTCACTATTTTTACCCCCCCTCCCGATGATTCAAAAGTATGAATACTTGTGAATGGTTCCCCGCGCGCCAATCCCCTTGTCATGGATCCTTCTTAAATACTGTATCAACTCTCCCCCATTCAAGTCACCCATAGGGCCGCCCCGTCGGGGAATATAAAAATAATAGCACACAATTATCCTCCCTCCTGTGCTGAGCAATTGGAAAACAAAGCCACCTTAACCCCGCCCTCCCCCCTACCCAGACAGGAATGATTAATGCAATCTTGTCTTGAACTTGTAAGCGGTTGGTTTTCGGTCGTGTCATTCTCCCCTCTCAGCCAATTAGAATCAGCCAACCAGTCCACGCCCCCAGACCTCTTTGACCTCTTCTACCACTACTCGTGCTCGCATCACGTCCTCGCTTCTTCGCGCCACCCCCACCGCAAACAATGACACGTGTCAATGTTTGGTTAGGTTAACCACCCAGCCAACACCATGTCGCTCGCACCTAAACACAACCCTCGTTGTTCTATGCAGACGCGGATCGGCCGGAAAAATGGGTTCCCGGCGGACTTTCTAGTCAACTTCTTCGTCTGTATAGTATTCTACATGCCCTCTTGTACACCGTTACACACTAAATCTTTGGGGGGATAAGGAGCAGGTTTCAGTCTGAAAATAATGACATGCCATTTTTTTTTTTTTTTTTTAATAACTTTTTATATACATGATTCAATGCTTTGCTTTTTCTAAAAAATACCAGAGTCATAACCCCTTGGAACAGCCGTAGCACCCCCCTCGCATCACCGAACGTTTGCAATCACAGGGTCCACCTGAGATGATTCATAGTAAATTTGGCTAATCAGAAACCTAACTCTAGGCCGCGGGGTAATTCTAACGAAAAGGCTAACAATGGGTTCCATTATCTCCTGAGTTGTTAAAGGACTGTATAATACAACTGGCGAAATGTCGTCCAATGGGTTTCCAAGGAGGGCTCTTACATTACCAAACAAACCCTCGTGCCTTCTCAGCCATTTGGTCTCCATGTGTCTTAGTAGTGTTACACTCTTATGATTCCTAACGCAGCATTAGCTTTCACTCCCCTCCAATCACCTTTTATGGTTTCCCAGAAGCTCTCACTCTCCTGGCTTCGCCGCGCCATGGGGCGCGCCGTTTCCGCTGCGCCCGACGCGCACAACTCAAGACAGCGACCAACGATAATCACGATCTCATCCTATCTCATACTATACTGCCACTTCCTGCTCTGTGACTACAACTTAACTCTGCCTATTGTGGATTCTGACTGACCTCTCACATCGCATTCTACTCTGTCTTACCGTTGCGCAAGCTCAACGCATCGGGCTCCCGCAGTCCCGCTCCGGCACCCCCCTCCCTTGGCTTAGGTTTTGCCCAGTCCCGACTACCCCCCGCCTCCCCCCCCCCCCCCCCCCCCCTGGCCCCTGGCAGGTCCGCGCCACGGTTCCCCCCACCCCCTCTGTTGCTACCCAAACTCTCCACAGCCCCGCCAACTTTAAGGCTTTTTGTTTTTTGTTTGCACTGGTGGTTTTATGTGTGGGTATATTTGAGCTTGGGGGGCTTCTTGAAAAAGTAACTTGCTTGTTCTTAGGCAAGGGGTTGTTTTACCCAGTTGGCTCTGTTTTGGAGGTGATGTGGAAACGTACTTTAAACTGTTGGTAATACATCCCTGAGCAAGTACTTTGGGTTTCTCAGATGTTACAAGGTCCACCTACTTGTTTACCAGCTACCACATCTCCGAGAGCTCCCTACTGTCAGCTCCGCTACCTTGTCTCATAACGACACTCGCTGAAGCGTGTGACTTGCCCCACATTGATCCCGATCCGCCTCGTACAGTCACCGCATATAGATACCTCGCCGACCCAAACATACGGCTAATCAGTCCGAGTATACCTCATAGTGAGAGCGCTCACCTCACACACATCAATCGGAGAAGTACTGCCACCATCCTCTATAGAAGACCAGACTATCTCTTTTCTCCGCAATCCATCCCCTCCAGCCCTACCTACACTTAAGCAGTCATTTTTGATTATAAAGCATTCCTCGTCCGCTACCTCGCACCCCCCCACCCCCCTCTCCAGAGATTCAGGTTTAATGTTATCTACACGCCCTCACACAGCACCCCGCCAGTATTGTCTCATACCTCTCCACCGCATCCCAAAGTCATCAAAAAATCTCCTCATATTTCCTCCGTCTACTTCACATCTCTTTGAATTCTCTCTTTCAATCGCAGCACTGTCGCGCTAGTCCTGTGTTTGTTTGTAATGGTCATAAAATGGGTACCAGTTTGTTGTGCCAACTACAACTGTTTGGCATAATCAAAACACATTCGGAAACATTCTAGAGTGGTTTTGAGTTCGTTCGTTATTTTGATACTTCAAATTGAGTAGAAAAAACAGCATTAACCTGTTGGAAAGTGAAACAGAACTTGATTGGAGTGGACGATTATGAACAAAAGGAAGTAACAGGGTGTGGCCAGGGTTACTTGGCATTACTAGCATTTTCATTGGCGACCGTAAGCAATACGCCTGTTCTTGGGACAGTTCCTTCTGGGAACAACATCCATACTCCAGGCATCTAAGCACTTGTCATAGATTACAGTTCTCGTCGGGCGTCTAACATTGTCCTGGCTTTCACTCACCGTCCTCTTTCATCTGCTTACCACTTGGCCCCCTGATCTACCATGCTAATCCGTCACTATCACCCCCACAGTATCCTCGCAGAAATGATGTGTGCTGCCGGGATCACCGGCCAACCCATGGGTCATCAGCCACTGCACCGCCGTACCAGAAAGCGTTCCCCCTGAGCACTACAGCACTGGGCCTATCACGATCACCAAGATCCTGCGGTCGCAGACGCGCGCCCGCGTCACCCTCACGCACAGACACGGCTGCTACCCTCGGTGCACCCTACCCTCCGGTACCACCGCCACCCACCACAACCCGGCGTCGACCCGGCGTTCTTAGGCGCTCTCCCCTCATTGCAGCGAACAGTGTGCAGCCAAGATGTTAGGAATCAGTTTGTGTTGGCTATGGTTAAATCTTCCCCCGCTGCAACTTATCACTTGCACCCTCCTCTTGGCCGCAGCCTTTCTTTGATCCCTATCTAAAACATATTTCAATCCTAGATTACACGCACCTCTGATTGGTCTCACCTTTTGCTTCCGCCAGCTCTGACTCATCCGCTTTCCTCGCTTCACAGATTGATAGACATGATGCCCTCTACGTCCTCGATCTTAGATACTGTGTTAGCGATTCTGCTCGTGAGTTTTCAGACTATCCGCTATCTGCGTCCACTGGCCCACTCCCCTATCGCCTACTCAGCCCGCGCTAAGCACTCCTCTATCAGTCTCGAGCCGTAACTCACATAGGGCTTGTTCCTGTTTCTTTGCGCTTTTGCAAGATCCCATAGTTTGCGCCTCACCCGCAGCTCCGTCCCGGCCCGATTATCTCCTCCGCACGACATATTCTCCTTGCCTTGGCATTGACCCCCCCCAGCATAGCTGTCATTTCGGCTATGCGAGTCCTACGTTCGCCTCACCAAACACCCAGTCGCCTTTGCTCCGCTCGGTGCCCGCAACCTTTGCACATGTCGTCTAGCTCTGCGGTCCGTGCGACACATATAACGGAAACGTCCCGTCCAGTACTAGCATGCGCCACCCATCCTCATAGTCGGACTTTATCAGATGTGTCTGCAGATACCCATGCAAGCCCTCTGTATATAATTTTAGCGCCTTCGGTCGCGCCTCTCCCGATGCATACTACTATGTTACTCCGCGCGCGTCTCCGTTTCTGCCGTCTTCAATCTCTGTCATCACTGCATCGGAGTCTAGAAATAAATGTTCTTCCTGGTCGCCATTCTCCTAACTCAATGAGAAACTACACTACACCCCGCTATACACATAAGCTCTTTCCCGCATTGTCACTTCGGAGTGTACTTATTGACTGATTGTTGTGTGCCATTGATAACTTTGTTTATGAATGATTGATCTTAAGTGACTGTTGATTGATGTCTTGGTGTGAGGTTTATGATTTTCGGGTAACATTTGAAACAGTAAAAATGCTTTTTGAGGCCTAAATGGATCCGTCAGGGCCAACAAATGAAGGGCTCTTACTCAAAAGCCCTCGGAAGTGTCTTGCTCCGTTGGGCCGTTACCGCCCCCCCCCCCACCCCCCACCCCCCCCCCACCCCCCCCCCCCCCCCCCCCCCCCCCCCCCCCCCCCCCCCCCCCCCCCCCACCCAACACCCCCCCCCACGCTCTAGGCATCAATTCTCGTGTCGCGACTCCTATCCCGACTCAGCATAATTCCATCTCTCTTTTTGCGGCAACACTCGTCTAAGCCAACATCCTCCGCATACTTCCCCTGACGCTGATACGCAAAACACGCATGCGCGGCGGGGCATAGTCACATCATCAATCACGCCCAACACACATCACCTCCTCTCTGTCCGGCTGTCTACATACGAATGTGCCGCATACTCGGGTTGCTCACATAATATCACCGCCACAATATGCACGACTCTTCTCTCTAAACCGCACACATTGAAATTCTCTTATCACACATAAAACACGCAATGAAATTTTCATCTACCACACGAACTTGGAACATTTTTGTCGTCAAAACCCGCCAAATGCGCCTATCAAAGAGGTAGCCTCTGCCACCATCCAATTAGCACACGCATATGGTCACTCTTCTCACGAAAAGTGTCATAATATACCGCCCCCTACTCTGGTCCTGCTGTCTTGGCACCTAATATTCCGCCCCCACTCTAAGATATGAATATGTAAAAATTCTGTGACCGCCCACCCGGACTCGGTAGGTCTTTTCCAGCGTCCACACTATACGCCATACTAAGTCTCGACTCTCGCACTGCCTCAAATTACCCGCATCATTCCTGTCCCTAGCATCACTATACTCACAAGTACGCAACCTGCCACTTGTATCCGCGCCTGTATCTAACTAAAAACACCCACCACCAGCAGCTCAACCATGAATATTCTCAAAACGCAACTTGAATATTCTCAAAAACGCAACATGATTATGTCATAACGCAATCAAGAATCAAGCCCCTCCCTATCCTCATGAAAGCATACACGACTCATATGATCGCGCGTACTCATCCACATCCATAACATAGTATTGCCACTCATCCTCATACACTCTCTGACCCCCAACACCCAACATATCACATACTCTAATAAACGCGTACAACGTACGCCACCCTCCATGCTAGTTTCGTCGTGAGAGTCGCCATATGCACACGCGTAGCTCGATCCCAAGACACACTCGCTATAAATCCACCGCCCCCATCCCACACCCACGTTTCTGTGTCCCGTATCTAAAATGTCGGCCGCTCACACCACTATACTAACACCTCGCCCCCCAACTACTCATCTACTGCCTCTCTACGCATCTCTGCGCTTACGCTGAATCACTAGGGCTTGTTCCTGTCTAACTTTGTTTTCAAGATCAAGTTTGACCTTGTGGGTATCTAGACGACATATTTCTTGCTTGCATTGAAGAAGCTCATTTTTTAAGGTCTCGATTTCCAAACATTTTTCTTGGTTAACCTTAGCATGTCCGTCTAGTTGGGTTTGCAAGTCAGTTAAGATGGCAATCATAGATACCTTATCAGATGTGTCAGCAGATACCTCAGTTGGAACATTTTGGGCTTCGGTGTCAAGAAGATACTGATGATACGGGATCGTATTGTCATCAATCTCAGTCTCAGCATCGGAGTCTAAATGTTCTTCCTGGTGCATCTCCTGACTCAACTGATAATCCACATTATCAAAGATTTGATTGTCATTGGAGTGTACCTCATTGACTGGATTGTTGGTTGCACTAGTGGATGACAAGTTGGCCATGAAAGCGACAGCAGCATTGGGGCCTTCATCCACGTCTGAGTCATATGCATCCTCATGATTGGCTTGAAACATGTTTGTTGTAGTCAGTGCCTGAGGTTGATCATAAGGTGCGGTGCATTCCACATCAGCGAGGAATGCTTCAGCTTCAGCATCTAACACATCTCCTTTCTCTTTAGCTTCCATCAGTAAAGCTTTATCTTTGAAGTACTGAGAGTCCATCTTTCTCTTGGGTTCTTTACACTGCCTAGCAACATGTCCTTCTCCTCTGCAGTTGTAACATATCACCTTCTTGCCTCGAGCACCTGTATTACCAACATTACCTGGAGCCTTCCTCTGAACTGGTTCAGTAACAATGTGACCATCATGCACCGTAGCATGAGTCCTTGAGTTGGAGGAAGTCCGGAGCTGGTTGTTGGTGGGTGGAAACTGCTTTTGGAAACCACTTAAGAGATTAGCAATCTGAGTCATAGTGGCCATCAAAGCGTCATTCGGAGACTGAGCAGTAGGTTGAGGACTAGGAGTTGAGGGTGATGAAAGAGCAGGTGCAGATGTGGTGTGAGCAACATAGGCCAGTGGATCAACAATACTTGTAGACTGCTCCTGTTTCTTGAGAGTCTTTTTGGCATGAGGCTCGTAGGCTTTGAGATGAGTATAGATCTGAACATAAGGTGTGGTTGAGATATCCATGTTCTGTTTGACATTAGTCACATACTTACCCCAATAGGCTGGAAGATTGTTGACAAATTTAGTGTTCATCTGATGAGTAGGGATTTCGAGCTGAGTAATCTTCATGTCATTCACAAGCTTGTGGAAACGCACAAAGTAGTCATGAATGGACTCGTTTCCAATGGCACGAAAGCGTTCGTACTCATCAAACAGATCTTCCTTCCTTTGTTGAAGAGTCCTACCTGATCCTTGCATAAGCAACTCCACATTATCCCAAATCTCCTTTGCAGTGCTTGTTTGATTTAGGATGTTGAAGATGTGTCTGGGAAGACCTTGACTAAGAATGATTTCAGCTTGAGTATCAGCCATCTCAAGTTTGTTTTCCTCCTCATTGAATTCAGAATCAAGTTTCTTCCTAGGTGCGGGCATAATAGTAGAATCAGTAGGTGGAGGATCAGTGACCATCGGGTGAGGTGTAGGTCCATTCTGGATGGATTTCCATATCAGCTTGCCATTGGGTTTGCCTCGAATGTACCTGTGTATACGAATCTTCCATGATTCGTAATCATTTTCAACCAACATTGGTGGACGAGTATCGGTGCCAGCAGCATTTGTTTCTTCATTGGTTGCCATTGAATGAGTTTGTTTATAAATGATCTGATCGTAAGTGACTGTTGAAATGTTTGATTTGTGTTTGAGTTTGTTTTTGTTCGATTCAAAAAAAAATTGCTAGTTCGGTCCTCTTGTTCGATCAACTCGTTCGATCGTCTTGTTCGATCAACTTGTTCGATCGTCTCGTTCGATCAACTTTAGACGCAATTGGAATACTCACTTTCGTGAGATGAGTTTTTCCCTAAGGTGTGGATTATCATTCGAGTATGATGTGCTTCATTTGAAGCATGGTATGGAAAAGAATGTAGGTTACCGTTTTATGGGCCGTAACTGGAGAGAGTGAGTTGAATGGATCGAATCTGGTACAAGAAACAACCAACAAGATAGTGGTAATACAGGAAAGGCTTGAGGCAGCCAAATTGTCGTAAGAGTTAGCTTGGTAGTAGTGGGAAACTTTTGAAATAATGCTGGTAGGTTATGGGTGGTTGAAGGTCTCACCTTGGAGAGATGTAGTATGTTTGGAAAGAAAGACAAGTTAGAACCGAGTTATGTATGACCATTTGAGATCCTTGGATGGTTTGGGCCTATAGTTCGGTTGAGAATTTCTGTCTTATGAGCTGAGTATCAGAAATTGGATTGGGAGGTGCTGAAAGTTTTAGTAAACCTGAATTTGCTTGGATTCTTTAGATACGTTGAGCTCTGTAATATCTTATATCTTAATTTCAAGACAGTTCTTGTTTGATGAGTGCGAGGTTAAGATATAAAACACGTTGTTACAACAACTTAAGGGTTTTGATGAGTTTTCTCGATGACGAGCGAGGTTCATGTAGTGGGATGCTTCTTTTCGTTTGGGGTTGTTGTGTTGCTAATTGCACCCTTGTGGGGGTAAGCAAAGTCATTAGCAGTTGGATTCGGATTGTGGAAGTTAGTCGAGATTGAGGTTGACAAGACTCTTTGTTTTGTCAAGGAACCGTTGATGTTGTGGACCGAGAGGTCATGAGTAAAAGCGTAGTATGATAGCATTAGTGAAAGTTTTTTTTTTTTTTTATTTATATTTTTTTTTTTATTTTTCGTTGGGATTCGAAGCGTGGTACTGAGATTACTTGGGAACGCAAGGATCAAATGAGGTCTAAGTGTCCTCAGTTGTTTATCGATAGTGCTAATGCTTCGATTAGTTAAATCTCGGGACGAGATTTTCTCAAGGTGGGGATATTGTGACAAACGTGGCTTGAGCAGGTTGGTCAAACCGTAGTGTTGACCTAAATATCTGTTCTATATGTATGGGTTATGTGTTATATGTGTTTGTGTGGGATATGTGAGATTGCATAATCAATCTATTGAGCGTGACCGTCTCATTGGGATTGGATTTGTGTTGGATTTTGTGGAATTAATTTCGTTTACTTTTGGTGACAAGGAAATGATTTTGGTGATTGAAGCGGTTTCACGTTAATTGTGTAAGTAATTATACGTATACGTATTCATGTGTTAGTAATATTAGGATGAGATTAGGTTCTAGTAGTTAGAATAAGGAAGAAATGAATTTTCTATTTTTGGAAAGTTAGGATTAATAAAAATAAAAAGTTATTTATTTTTAAAAGTCTAGTACATTGCGTTTATGCAAAAAGGTATGCGCAAATAAGTTTAGGTTTTTATAAAAACTTAAGGAAATACAAATAATTAAGTAATTAATAATTAAAAAAAAAAGAAAAGATAAGGGATTCGGCCAGATTTAAGGATTAGGGAGGAAAAAGGAAAAACAAATCCTACCCTAATTAAAATTGGTAAAAGATATCTATCCTAAACCTTTTTGTAAACCTTATAAATACCAAAAACCATTCTCCCCTTGTATTTACATTGTTCCAGCCGAATTTATTGAGGAGAGAAAGAAGAAAAAGATTTTTTTCAAGATTGGCGATTTTTGTGTTCGAGATTTAAGATTTAAGGTATAAATTATAATCCTTTGAGTTAATTATCATTAAAAACATGTAATAATTATTATGATGGAATTAGGGTTATATAAAATCTGTAAATTAATGATGTTTAATCATATTGCAATGATTAGGGTTTAATTAAGATCATATGGGTGTATTCGTTAGGGTTTAGATACCGTTAAAACATGATTTAAATTAGGACAGAATTTAGGGCTGTGTTGTTCGGCTGTTATCTCAATGATGGTAATAGCTTTTGTCAAGTTTCCGGTGTCTATAACGTAGCTCAGAGAGTCTAGTTTTTAGAACATATGGCCTCGAAGATTTATGAGGTCGGGAAGTCATTCAAATATTGTTTGCAAGAAAAGTTGTCAAAACAGTAAATATGGGTCAGATTTGGGTCTGATTTCGGGGAGTAAAACCCCTACTTAGAATTCGAATTAGGATTATCCCTTTTACAGAAGTCAAATTCTATGTGTCTATTAAACTTCCATAAATTTTTATCCACTGATTTGTTGTCTAAGTATGGTTTTTAAGGTCATACTTTTTAGTGTGCAATCAGATCCGAATTGGGACTGTTTTGAAGTTTTATTTTTTTTAGGAGTACTTGTGCATGTAAATGGCTCTTGAGAATCATGAGGTAGTTAATATACTCATAAATGAATGTAGTTGATTTTTGGTATGAATTATGGAGGTCAGTAAGTAGAGGTTTTGAGTACCTTAAGTCGCGTCAAATTTTGCGTTTTCGGGTAAATTGTAAGACTTTGAAATAATGTGTAAACGAAGTGGTTAAAGTTGGGTATACTGTCGGGGTGACCCATGGGGTTAATAGAACACCTTAGACTTCCATCATATGATTGTTACATGTGCGTTATGCTTTTGGCTTTGTAGCGTGTAACACGAGTTATTTTGTTGTTTAGATTTGTGCTAGTTATTTGTGAAGCTTTTTGTTGAAATCTTTTGGAAAGCTAAGCAAAGGTGAGTTTCATAGCCCCTTTTTCTCATTATATTTTGGGGTGAGAATGATTCTTGTCTTGTTTGTCTTGTCTTGTTTTTTTTTGCTTGTTTTTTCTTGTCTTGTTGATGTTGTTATGTTGTGAGATTTGGAGCGGGGGTAACGTTCCTACCCAGTGTTATAAGATGTGACTTCGCCTACTTTGTGGGTAAGATCCTTCGAGGTGATCAAATCCTTGTGATATTGTGACTTCGGTACCAAGAGTCTGGAATTGGGATTTGTATTCCTTTCTATGACTATTAGTAGAGCAGCGAGGTACGCCTACCTCATTGTTTTGATATGATTGTGGATCGTGGGCACGTTCCGTCCCGTTGTTGTTATATGTTGTCATGAATTGTTTTGGTAATTGCAGCAGCTAACTGAAAGTTTATTTTGGATTTTGTTGTATGTCGTAAACCTATGATTCTCGCTCAACTTTATGTTGACGTTTTAAGCATCATTTTCAGGTGAGCTTAATGGTGCTAAGATAGAGCGAAGTGGCTAGAAGAGACCGTAGGATGATTGGAGTTTATTTATGCTTTCTGTTTGAATTAATGCGTTTGCATGAATTGTTTAGATTATATTTTGCATGTCATTTATTGATGAGACTTCTTTCTCATTAATAAAGACACCATTAGGCTTTGGGTATTGTTATGACACTTTGTGTCTTTGCTATACTTTTGTTTTCATTTTATTATTCTCTATATAGACACCATGTGATGATATCCATTCTTGTTTACGCCTCGCGTTTCCGCCTTGGCGGGGTGTGACAGCATACCTCCCACTTTTTACGCCTCAATGTTTTTTGGTTTTCTTGCCTCAGTCTGAGCTTCTAAAATTTGCTTAGGAAGATCCAAGCCAATAGTAATCACTAAGGCTCGAACCTGTAATGGCTTAATTCGTTCCTTCCTGCTTAAAGCATCAGCCACTACATTTGCCTTCCCCGGGTGATAACAAATTTCACAATCGTAATCACTGAGTAATTCTAACCAACGACGTTTCATCATGTTCAACTCCTTCTGATCCAGGATGTGTTGTAAACTTTTGTGATCAGTAAACATGGTACACTTTGTCCCATACAGATAGTGCCTCCAAATCTTTAGAGCGAACACTACTGCTCCTAACTCCAAGTCATGAGATGTATAGTTCTTCTCATGAATTTTAAGTTGTCGCGATGCATAAGCAATCACCTTCTCATTCTGCATCAATAAAGCCCCTAATCCTTTATGCGAAGCATCACAATAAACAATAAAGTTCTCAGCTCCTTCAAGTAAAGCCAAGATAGGTGCACTGTACAACTTCTCTTTCAACAGTTGAAAAGCTGCTTCTAGTTTGTCACCCCAATCAAACTTGACCTTCTTCTGGGTTAGTTTGGTCATTGATTTAGCGATCTTTGAGAATCCTTCAATGAATCTTCGATAGTAACTGGCAAGACCTAAAATTTGATGGATCTCTATTGGTGACTTAGGAGATGCCTAATCTTTAATTGACTCGGTCTTGGCGGGATCCACGTGAATGGCCTTACTGTTAATCACGTGGTCGAGGAGCTGTACTTTGGGAATCCAAAATTCACACTTAGAAAATTTTGCATACAACTCCTCCTTCTTAAGCAATTATAAGATTAACTTGAGATTCTCTTTGTGCTCTTGCTTGGTCTTTGAATAGATCAGAATATCGTCAATAAAGACAATCACGAATTTGTCCAGGTATGGCTTGCACACCCAATTCGTGAGATCCATAAATACAGCCGGTGTGTTAGTCAAACCAAATGACATAACTTGAAATTCATAATGTCCATATCGAGTTCTGAATGCGGTCTTCGGGATATCTTCTTCACGAACCCTTAGCTGATGATAACCCGACCTTAGGTTGATCTTCGAGTAGACACTCGGCCCTTAAAGTTGATCGAACAAATCATCAATCCTTGGTAGCGGATAACGGTTCTTCACCATTAGCTTATTTAATTCCCGGTAATCCATGCACATCCGGAATGATCCATCTTTCTTCTTGAAAAACAAGACCGAAGCTCCCCAAGGTAAGGAACTGGGTCTTATAAAGCCTTTGTCGGAAAGTTCCTGCAGTTGATCCAAAAATTCTTTCATCTCGAACGGAGCTAATTGATAAGGCGCCCGTGCTACAGGTGCAACACCAAGTACTAAATCGATTTGAAATTCCACTTGTCAGGTTGGTGGGATACCTGGCAAGTACTCGAGAAATACTTCGGCGAAATCTTGAACAATAGGTACATCTTCAAGTCGCTTATCTTTCGACTTGTCTGTTGGAGTATGCTCGTGTCATAATAAATAATTATACGGCTAGACACATGTGAGCCTATAGGGTCACACACATATACATAGAGGTACCATTTTATATATCGTGTTTATTGTATTTACGGTATATAAATAACCTACGTAACTCAGAATGGCTATCGGGCTTCTAGTAACTAAGTAGTGTACATATTTAACTGGACTTGGAAAACAAAAGAGGAGGCCCATAAAGCCCATTTGATGGCCGACCTTATAAGGTATAGGAAGGGATACGATCAAGGTGGTTTTGAGTCAATATATGGTGATAATCTCCTCATTATTTTGATTGGACTTACCAAAATGACTTCTCCTCTTTCCTCTCCCAAAAGCCACGTCCAAGATGATGAAAAAATCAAGATTTTTGTATTTTTTTATCTTAAGCCTTTTATTAGAATAGTTCAAGGCTTGATGATGAGTTACGGGGTTAAGACTAGCATCTAATTGGTATACAAGGAAGTGTAGTGTGGATACATCATAGAGGTGATCTCCATTGATCACTTGGTTTCATTGGGTGTTTCGTGTTAAGGTGAAAGTCACCATTTGATTCTACCAATCACGCCACAAAGGTATTAATCTTTTCTTGTTTTAACTTTGATTGATCATATGACTCTATGGATCCGTTGATTGGTGCTTGTTCCGCGGTGTTTAATATTTGTTTATATGATATTCATTTGATTCAACACCTATAGTGGTATCAAAGCCATCATATGATGTCATATGATCATCTTTTATGCGTAAAAATGGCTAAAAACGCGTGTTTTTAATGGAATCAAAATGATAATTTTAATGCAGCCTCTAAGGCTTATTTTTTGAAATTAATTTGACCCATATAAGGTCTTATGATCTGGTATTTTTGATCCCATATCCATTTGTTATGCATACTTTAATTGGTTTTGTTATTGGATACGTGTAAAAGGGCCAAAATCGCGCGTTTTAGAACGATTCTTGAATCGGTTTTAAATCAGCACCTTGGGCATTAATTTCTGAATTAATATGGTTTTTATAAGGTCTTTAATATAGTACTAAGTGATCCTTAAGCCATTGGTTACACGTACCAATCGAGGGTTTTAATTCTAGTTAATTTATTTTTTCGATTCGTTGGATAAACAATTTATTTCTTGTTAATCATTTTGTTTCCATGGCAAATACATGCATGTTTGGCCATGGACTTAGCCAACACCTTGTTAATACATGATATTATGGTATTATTATGTTGTGTATGAATAGCCAATGAAAACCATGACCACTTCTGACTTGTTTCGCTTGATATTGCATTTAATTTCAGTTTTGGGTTTTGCCATTGTTTCGGCTTCTTTTGTATGCTTTTAATTTTCATTATAGCCATTGTTTGGGCACTTTACAGTAGTTAGATGATAGGATAAATGTATTTAATCATAAAATTATTGTAACCGATGTTATGGATTCGAATAGCGCAAAAGTTAAAGGCATAAAGTCAAATTCGGATCTGCTGGAGTAACCTCCACTAAAAACGGATTTCCCAGAGTTCTATATGGAGTTAGAGACTGAATTTTGGGGAGCAGGTGCAAAACTCATGGGGCTACAACTTCTTAAACTGGAGCTCAGATTGGGGAAGACTCCTTCTCGGAGTTTCAAGCCCGTCAAGTCAGCTGAAAGTTTATGGCAGTTTTGGGCTTCAAGTTCATTTGGGGTTTCACTTGCTCATGATGGTTCTTGGAGCAAGTGAGAGCCCTCCTTGTGGTTGTGTGGTTAACCCTTAGCTGACTTCTTGGTTCTCGTGATGGCTCACGAGACCAAGCATAGGTTTTTCATCGATTGAGGCTTTGCATACTTATGGTTGTGTTTGTTTTGTTTGCTTTTATATATGCTTGAAATGTATATAACTTGCAAATGTTTTTTATAAAACTAAAAATAAAACAAATACCTATTTTAGAAACTAAATATTTGATTTAGTTTAAAGTTTAAATATGATTTGAAACTAAACACTTGTTTTTATATAAATAACACTAAATAAATGTTATGATTGTTATTTAATTTATGTTTTGTTCAAACTAATATTTATTCCACCTAGGTTATATATATTAGTCATGAAAATGAACAACTTGACACACATAAAAACAAGTATTGGACTTGAGTTAAAAATAGTTTTTTAACTTGTGCTACGAAGGATGAACGCATGCTTCCTCGTACACATTTTTTGATCATGTATTTATCAAAAATAATACCCGTCAAATTTAAGTCATGCCGTCTGTTGAGAATCGATTTTCCCATCTAGGATATAATAACATTGAATAACATAATATGCAGCGGAATAAACAAGAACATCAATGTTATGAACAAGGCTTTTCATTCAAACGATTTTCTATTACCCCAACTATACTGTGGGTACTAACTACTAAATAGAATCTATAATATGCCTAGACATCCTTTTATAGCACAAGGAGTCTAAGGCTTACATGTAAACTAATAAAGATAATTAATAAGTAAATCATTCTAATACTTATCTTTATCTTTGACCATATCTTCATAATCTTCCAATTCTTATCTTTTGAAGACTTCATTAATTATGACTTTGGTCCTTCTTGTTTCCATCTTGTTTTATTCTTATATTTATTTTGTCTCGTCAAATTAATAATCCCAACAATCTTTCCTTATTTGATGATGACAAAACAAAGTCGCGTATGAACTTCCCCTTAAATAGAGAAGTTGAGATGTAATCATCTCCATGAATGAAACAAAATCTTTAATGCTTCCCCTTGATTTAAGATCTCCTTGAACATGTCACCACACATAAATAAGCTGCAAATCAATAAACCTGTAATCTTCTTCCCCTTTTTGCAATCATCTAATAGGGGTCTTCTGTAGATATGCAACCTGTAAACACTTCCCCTCAAGTGGTGCATGTAGATGGTTAAACATTTAATCAATAAGCTTCCCCTGAAACCCATATGTTTACCATCTCTTGAGTCTCAAACTCTGTAGGCTCTATGTAGTGATCACTGATTAAGAAAACTGAGTATAACAAATTTGATGAAGAAGTAGAATCTCCCAAACTTGTGTCTTATGTCTTGCACTATCCACGTGACGTTGAACTTATAAATAAATCTGTGAAATATAAGTAGACCGCAACCTCTTGACAAAAACCTCTATAGATCCCACTTCAATATAGATCTTTCTAGCCTGTTAAGGGTTGTAGCCAATATGGATAGTTCCACACTAACTACAGGAGAAACAATGACTATGAACACTATAAGTTATGCGGAAACTAACTTATAATGCTAAGAAGAACAATGAATATTAATAACTAAACTTTTGTATTGATCTGCTAAAACGATTACAGATTACTAACTATGAGAATGCCTTTTGGTGAGAGATATGTATCTTATCTAATACCGTAGGGTTCCTTTTATACACCAAGGATAAACCCTAACAGACTTACAAAACGCGTAAAAGATAATGCATATCGTTTCCTATAATATCTCATGCATATCTCTTAAACGGTACTAACTATTTTGTACTGACGGTACAAACTAATACTAACTAATACTAACAGTACAAACTATAACTGTCGGTACTAACTATTACAACTAGCAGTACTAAGTCAGGAAAACATAATTCCCAACAATCCTCCCCTAAACATGTTTGTTGAACTTGTTTAACTTCATGTTTCTTTGATGTAGATATCTCATACTTCATGGAGGATGTATCCAAACACTCTGTCAAATCTTGGACTTAATTTGAGATAAACTTAAGCACCTTTGATCCTTTCTGTATCATTCTTGGATCTTCACTTTTGATAATATTGAACTCTTGTACCGTTATCTTGATTACTTAGCAGCTTACACTCCTTGTCTTCTCAGGTATATGTCTTGTCTGCAACACAACTACATCTTTTCTGCAACAATCCAACTAAGTTGGCTTTGTAGTTTTTGGCAAACTACCAGCCATTAACAAATTTAATGTTCCTTTACCAGTAGCCGTTTGCTCTGGGATAACCAATTCTTTATTGTAAACAACAAGGTGAATTGAGAACCTTATAGTTTTGAGTAAACTATCAACTATCAATGGATTTGATTTGTCTTTACCAAAAACCATTTGCTTTTGGACTAGTCAATGCTTCATTGCCATAACATGGTGCATTAATAACCATATAGTTTTTAGCAAACTATCAGCTATCAACAGATTTAATTTGTCTTTACCAGGAACTGTTTGATCCTGAACTAGCCAACTCATTTACAGCTTATGCATAAGGTGAGTTAAGTACCATATATTTTTGGTTAAATTGTCACCATAACGGATTTGAGAAGTCTTTACCACAAGCCGTTTGCTTATGGACTAGCCAGTTCTTATGTTTGTATAAAACATGGGAACTGGATGACCCATTTGTTGTGTGGGTTTTGGAAAACCAACACTCAAAGATCCTCCTCATCTCCATTAGAGTTTTCAGGTTCCAACTATGCAATTAGCTTCTTGACAAATCTAATTAACTCCAATGCCATAGTACTGTCTTCTTCAGTTTCCAACTTCAATTCTAGCATTTGCAACAACACTTTCTTTCTCAAAGGATACTTTTTCTCAACAAGCATATGAATGACTAATCCTGCCTCAGTCATTAAAGTATGGACCCTGAAGAACACATGTGTTCATCTTAGTACATTCCAATCTGAAGTGAGTTCCAAAACTCATCTTTACCACTTGGATTGAACATTATCATTAAGTCTCCCCAAAGTACTCTGTCAAAACATTCAGGTATCTCATCTTGGTATCTGTCCATAACAAGTTGATATACAACACTCAATCCTCTCTATCAAATATGGAAAGAACTCTCATTAGAGTACTAAAGTACCTCCTTTGTCCATTGCTTCTAATCACCACATTTAGATTAATCTCTTCTAAGTCTTTAGTTTCATAATACTGTGGTTTATTTCCAAGATACTCAGATTTCCATTCTATGATAGGATACTTCTTGTCAAGTATTTCATAATCCACCTCTTTGTCCTCATCTGAAGCTATTGTTAAGCACAATCTCAGCTCATCATTCTCTTTCTCACTATTAGTTTCATCATCCTCAGAAGTGTCTTTTCTGAATCTTCTTTTCCTTGACTTCATCTTTTTTCCTTGTGCCAAGTTTTCTCTTTTTGGTACCTTCTTCTTCTTCTTTACTTTCCTCCTTAATACTGTCATCCTTCTTTATAGCAGCTTTCTTGTTCAAATCTTTTATGAGCCTCTCATCCTCAACAGAACCAATAGCAATGAAGTTTTCATCAGACCTTTTTACCTTTTCATACAAAACTTGTATTTCTTCAAAAAAAATTGTCTTCAAATCAGAATGATTCTTTCATTCAACATGCTTCAAATATGTCATCATTTAATTTCTCAGCTGAGTTCTTGAAGGAAGTTTGTTTCTTATAACCTCAGATCTTTGTTGAGCAAGAAATCTCCTTCGTGCAGTAATGGTATCATGAAGCAACTTGGCTCTTTCTTCTATGGTGAACTTTTCTCTCTCTTCTTCTTGAAGCTTCTCAGCAAGAATCTTATTTGCATTGAGTCTAGCCTGAATAAAGTCATACTCATTGGTGAATGCAGCCTTATTAGCTTCTTTCTCAGCCAACCTTTTCATTTCCTCTTCTGCTTCCCATTCCTCTTGAACCTTTCTGGCCATCTCTTCATCATTAGCAAGCATTTTAAACTTCTTTTCAGCTTCATTGATATCTTCTGATTCAGTATCAGATTCATCATCTTCTTCAATCATTCCTTTGCCTTTAGCTTTTGGATCGATCTTAGGAAGAGGCTAAAATGTTAACAATGATCTTGTTAATGTTGGCCTTGGTCTCTTAATATCCTCAACATTCTTAAGCTCTACTCCTTTTTCTTTTTGTTTCAACTTGTTCTGACTCATTGTGACAAGAACTTGTGCAATAGTCTCATCATCACCAAAAACTGTTGGAGTAGGTGTTGAAGTCATTGTTGGAACTGTTGGAGTATCACTTTCTCCTGAAACTTGATCTTTAATCTCAGCAGTACCTTCAACAAAGCTATCGGTACTAACTTTTGTTCTGTCGGTACCTCCATTTTGCTTGTCGGTACCTTCATCTGACTTGACAGTACTTGCATCTTGCTTGTCGGTACCTTCATCTGGCTTGACAATACTTTGTTGCAGATCAGTACCTTTTGTGCTTCCTCCCTTTTCAGCACTTCCCTTGTCTTCTACAACCAATGTATCACCATCTTGAGTGTAGTCCATTGCATCATTTAACGTAGCTTCCAAATCAGTATCCATAGCATCCCAGTCAGTGTGTGTATGCACAGATGGTGCACCTTTGGAAGATTTGACAGCTTTCCTCCTTTGTTTGGATACACTCCTTCTCTTCTTTGATTTCTCCATATCCTTCTTCGTTTGCTGTTTCTTCAACCTAGCAGCCCTAAACCAAGCTTTGTGGTGGTTGATAACAGGTTTGGTCTTCTTCTTAAGCTGCTAGATCTGAGTATTCAAATCTTTAATTTCAGCAGCTTGAGCTGTTATCTATGTACACAAGGAAATACAAAGATCATATACACTTTGGAGTGTCAGGCCATCCTCATTCCCTGATAGGGATCTATCACTGGATGACTGACCTCCATGATTCCCACCAAAACCCTCTGGATTGAAATCAGGTATAAGGATAGAATAAGAAGGTCTAGGAGATAGGTCAGGCTGTGGCTCAAGTTGGTCTTCACTTGGGTGAGTGGGAGAGGGTATTGGTTGGGATTCAGATGGTCTTTCTGAAACTTCACACTCATCCTCTGTTGGTTGAACCAACATAGAGTCAAATAAAGGTGTGACATTTCCTGAAAAGTTTTTACCATTTTTAACCATAAATGTCAAAACCTCTATGCTCTGGTGCCAATTGTTAGAATAGATTCACCCTTATAACACGAGATATGGAGGGATGGTAAAATGAAAGAGATATGTAGCCATTATAATAGAGAAAAAGGAGATGAAATAGGAAGAGGTGTGTACTTGAGAGAAAACACACACACTTTCACCTTACAAAAGTGAGCTTCACCCCTCCATGGAAGTATGGAGGGGGTATTTATAGTCCCGGGCTTGACTAGCTAAACTAACCCGACATGACCATAAATGATAAATGTAATTCCGGATTAGTCAACATATTTTAGGGAATATAGGTGTTCAAAAAGAGGGTTTTCTTTGAGACAAACCTCTGCTACATTTGGTAAACCGCCGCCTTGTTTGTTAGTCAAACCGCTGCCAAAATGTTAGCAAACCGCTGCCATATAATATAGCAAACCGCCGCCAAACTTTGATCTCAAACCGCCGTCAAAGTTTAAAGCAAACCGCCGCCTGTTTTTATCCAAACCGCTGCCTACATTATATTAAGCAAACCGCCGCCTAAGGCAAACCGCCGCCTAGGGCAAACCGCCGCCTATGAACTTTGTCAAACCGCCATGGATTTTTAATTTGGGCAGAGTAACATTTCATTTTGTTCAATAAAATAAGCAACCCGCTACACCTGTTCAAACCGCCGTGTATCTTTAAAATAATCAAACCGCCGCTTAAATTGGCAAACCGCCGTGTTCTTTTAGCAAACCGCCGGCTATATAATTGATTATTTAAAGCAACCCGCCTTTGACCTGGTCAAACCGCCGGCTACTTTTTCCTTAAAACACGAATCTTGTCCCCTCTTTTTGTCAAACCGCCACCAAGAAAATAATATTATAATCAAACCTCCACGAAGAACATCAAGAACGAATTTTTCAAAATAAGCCAAATAAGCTATTTCACTTCTCAAATAAGCTATAGGGGCTCAATACTAAGTGGTTAGATGAGATTAAAACACGAAATAACAACCATATCTTTGTGAATCATCAGATTCGAGCCAAACCTCCACTTAGAACACATAAAAAGTCAACCCCTTTTAAGCTTAATAATTCGATCTAGGATCATATGTAACTCGTAAGATGGTAGCAATCTAACCTGTTTAACATGTAGATCGAGGAAAGAACAAGATTAACAACCAAATAAGCTCAAATTTTTTTGAGCCGTGGCCTTTTTCCACAAAATAAGCCACGAAAATTTGAGCTTATTAACCACACGAATCAGTGATTAACAACACGAATTCCCCCTATGCTCTGGTGCCAATTGTTATAATAGATTCACCCTAATAACAACGGATCCGGAGGCTTGGTAAAGTGAAAGAGATGTTTATTCATTATAGTAGAGAGAAAAGGGGGAAAATGAGATGGGAAGAGTGTGTGTGTTTGTTGAGAGAAAAGAGGAGAAAAACACACACACGCTTTACAAAAGTGAGCTTCTTCCCCTCCATGGAAGTATGGATGGGGTATTTATAGTCCCGGGCTTGACTAGCTAAACTAACCCGACACGACTATAAATGATAAATGTAATTCCGGATTAGTCACCATATTTTAGGGCTAACAATCTTCCCCCAAACCGCCACCAGTTTGATATCAAACCGCCGCCTATATTAGACCAAACCGCTGCCTAATTATAATAATCAAACCGCTGTTGTCTTTAACCAACCCGCCGAATGTAGTCAATATTAAACCGCCACCAAGGCAAACTGCCGTCTAGGGCAAAGAACAACGGATCCGGAGGCATGGTAAAGTGAAAGAGATGTTTATTCATTATAATAGAGAGAAAGGAGATGAAATGGGAAGAGGTGTGTGGCGTAAAAGAAAACTACACTCTTTAACTTACAAAAGTGGAGCTTACCCTCTCTAGAAGTATGGATGCGGGTATTTTACGTCCCGGGCTTTACTAGCTTAACTAACCCGACACGATTAAAATGAGGAAATGTATTCAGATAAGTCACATAGTTTTGGTAAAATCTTCCCAATAATGTGGGACTTAGGAATTACTTACAAATGTTTAACAAGTATAAATAAAACGTAATTATCGTCTTCAAATGCGCTTACTCAGCTGATGTTGTCTTTTGAGTTCTCGTCGTCTTAAACTTGTAGGCCAGTGGATCTTCATAGTCTTTACTTGTTCTTGACATTGTAGTAGCATGGTTGATATTCCCCCTATCAATGCAGCAGTCTTGAAAGCTTTCTTATAGACTCTTTTTGGCGAAGTTTTGAATCGGCTTTCCCAACACCAATCAACCTCCCGATACTTAAGCAGATTCTAAAACTTTACCTCCTCATCAATTTTGCCATACAGGAAGGCACTTTTCACATCCATCTGATAGACTATGAATCCCATGTAAGAAGCAAAGGCTAAAAAGATCCTAATGGCTTCAATCCTAGCCACAGGAGCAAAAACCTCATCATAATCTATCCCTTCCTCTTGCCTATGTCCTTGAGCAACCAACCTTGCCTTATTTCTAACCACAACACCTCTTTCATCCTTCTTATTTCTGTAAACCCATTTTGTTCCAATTGCCTTCTTCCCATAAGGCAAATCTACAAGAATCCAAACTTTCTGAATCTTGAATTGCAGCAGTTCTTCCTGCATAGCATCAACCCAACTTTCATCTTCAAGTGCTTCAGATATCTTCTTGGGTTCATTTTGAGACAAGAAACAAGCAAATAAACAATGCTGGAAGTCCTTATGATTATTTCTCCTTTGCTTTTGAATATAACTTACAAAAGCATGGGCTCCAGAACTTTTGGTCACTTTGCTCCTTGTTTGAACTGCTGATTTTGGATCTCCAAGAATTAGAGTCGAAGGATGAATAGAGTTAATCCTTGATGTGGGAATAGGACTGACATTCACAATAGTTTCTAAATTTGTGAAGTCAGCCACTGCACCCTCATCATCATAAGATGCATTGGTAAAAATACCATCAGTAGGATTATTATAAATTTCCTCAAGAGCAGGTATTTCTGAATCATCTTGGTCAGTATTGGTTAGATCAGTGAAGGATAGTCCACCATAAGGACTGGCAGTACTAACTGGTGTGCTAGCAGTATTAACTATGTTAGTACTGCTAGCTTTAGCAGCTCCTGCTTGAAGAAGCAAATCCTCAGTATCTTGGGCAAACTCCTTCCTGAGAGCTTCAGCTGCATCATTAGCATCCTGTTCTTGTCTTTTAAGTCTTTCAAGCTCATCTAAAAAGACTTGATCCTCCTTATCTACTGGCTTCTCATCTGTCTTTAAATCGGGATGTTTGTTAGGTTCTTCACCTACATTCATTACTTTTGAGCTTTTGACTGTTGAAGTATAAGAAAACCATATTGGCAGTACAAAGTAGTCCTGAGCAGATTCAACTTCTATTTTAGAATCACCTGTATCAATATTATCTTTTGTACCTACATTATGATTAGCTTCTTTTGGATCTGCATGTTTGTTAGCTTGATTCTCTGATCTCACAGGTTGATAATTCATTGAATCAGTTAAATAATCAAGATCAAACAGCCAAGTTGGTCCTTTCCCTGCAACATTTGGTTTATTTTCTAAAAATGTTATGTGCAGGTTTTCTTCAACTCTCTTAGTTTTTAAATTGTATACCCTAAAAGCCTTGCTTTGTAGAGAATACCCTACTAAAAATCCTTTATCTGATTTTCCATCAAACTTGCCCAGGTGGTCAATGGTATTCAAGATGGTCACATGGCACCCAAAAGGTCTTATTGTAGCTTATGATTGGAATTTTAACAGTTAACTAGTTCTTAAGGTATCTTTTTTGAGGCTTTGTCACTAAGACCCGATTTAAGGGAAATAACAGTAGTACTACCTGCTTTAGCCCAAAAAGTGTAGGTAAAAATGAATCTGCTAGCATAGTTCTAGGAACCTCAATAAGGGTCTTGTTCTTTCTTTCAGCAACTCTATTTTGTTGTGAAGTTATGGCATTACTGTATTCCCTCTAGATCCCTTTTGACCCACAGAATTCAATAAAATCCTTGTTCTTAAATTCTATACCATTATCACATCTAATAGTTTTAACTTTTTGATTTAATTGGTTCTTAATTTGTCTTATAAAGTCCTTAAGGATTTCCACTAGTTTCAATCCCTTGTTTAAGAAGATACACCCAACTAAACTACTAAAAATCATCGTGATAACCAGGCAATTAAGTCTTTTGTTTAAGTCCTTACAGTAGGTCCAATACAAATCCATATGAGAAGCTGTAAGGGCTGACTAAATTGAGCTCACTGATTTGGCTTACATGAGCCTTGTGTTGCTTTCCTTTGTGATAATGTAAACACACGTGTGGTCTTTTTAAAAAATTTTGAAGGTATCCTCTTACAAGGTTTCCCTTCAAAGTTTGTTTAAGTTTTTTAAGTTAACATGACCAACCTCCTATGCCTATGTGTTAGATTCAGTCAATGGTGGCCTTGCATTAAACAGGCTAAACCTACATAGGAACAATGTTCTCTAGATTGACACTGTACATTTGTTTTGTCTGGTGGATTCTAATAAGTAAGATTGATTTGCATCAGGTAACTTAATTCAGGAGAAATAACAAGACATTCAGAGTCAGTGAACAGAACCTTTGTTTCTTCTTGTCACGGATTTGTGACACAGATAAAAGAGAATTAAAATGCTATAGGTTCTTTCACAAAGCACAATCCTCAAATCTAACTTCTATGCTTTTTATTTTTATCCTTTAAAGGTATGTAACTTTACTTCTCCAAAAGAAACAGGGCCACCATTAAAGTCTTGATATTCAGCAAGGTAGGCCTTGTTTCCAGTCATGTGTCTGGAACATCCACTGTCAATAATTCCTTTATTCTGTAAAGCTCTATGTGGATAATCATGCACATTGAATATAAGAGATTAGTTTCTTCTTAGTGGGACCAAGCTTTTCAGGAACTTGGGTACTGCCTAGTGGTTCTTTGAAGTAGCACAATTTCTAGGACTTGATTCCCCACCATTGTATTGGAGACTTTGTGCCAGTGAATGTTTCTTTTTTTTTTGGTCTCTAATATCACCTGACGATGGCTTAACAGCAGTTAGTTTCCCTTTTTCCCCAACACACTAACTGTATTTACTTCAAACAATATTAACATTTTGATATGAAAATTTGTTCTAAGGTGTTGTTTGTCTATCAATTGACTTTCTAAAAGGTGATGGAAACTGAATTTATGAAAATCAACCCGTTGGTCTAGCATTTTCACACTATGTTAAAATATTATCTTCATAGCAGCATTAGTGGTTCTGCCTGTATTGTTAAGGTTATGACCTGCAGTAACTAACATTATTTGCTACCGGATAGCTCTAGCAGTATTAACTGGAATTTTGCCAGTTCTAGTTAGTACTGTAGGAACAAATTGGTTTTTATGATTCACTCTTTGCACATTGTTCCAATTTGTCCTAATCTCCCTTTGACTAGACTTCTTTCTCATCCTATTGTTTAACTCAGCTTGTTTAGCCATCCTCTTTTCATGAAATCACCAAATGTCTCTTGATAGATGACATAGACTTCCATATACAAAACATGCTTTTGTTGTTAAACCCCTATCCCAACCTTTCTGTTTTACTTTAGGATTTTTACTATGTGTGAATTGATTCTTAACAGTTTCCCTAGGAGTTTTTACTTGCTTGTTAGCAAAACTAGGTGTTTCCTGTTCTTCTGTTGGTAGAGACACATGCTCATCTTTACTATCTGATTCATACTCCTCAATGATAGGAGCATCAGACCAAACCTTAGGTTGACTTATTACTTTGGGTTCATTGACAGTTGGTTCAGGCAAAGAGTCATGTGTTTCAACACTACAATCTGATTCACAAGTATCAAAGTTACTGGTTTGGGTTTCAGATTCACTAGGTTGAGACTGTTTTGGACCATATGTAAATTATGAGTAATCTATTTCAATATCAGGTCCAGATGGCATGTAATTCCCTGTGGGTACAGCATGCATTCCTTCTGCTGTAACAAACCTATCATACAAAGGCTGATTTTCTAAATCACTTTTCTTATTCATAAATACACTTTGTAAAACTTTATTTTCATAACTCAGGATGTCATCATACCTGTAATCCCCATAACCAAGCCTAAATTTATCATTAGCACTCATCTGTGTATTTAGCAGTTTACCAAGATTTTTAGAAGAGTTGTGCCATTTTTCTACTTTAGCTTTTAAATCTTCTTTTTCTTTTTCAGCTTCTGCCAATAGTTTCTTATGGTATGTAAGGACATCAGTTTTATCATCTTATTCTATTTTCATAAACCTTATCTTTTCCTCATACCAAAGTTGTCCTTGTTGATGAGCAACTAATTGTGCTTCAACTTTCTTTAAAGCTTGAGTATATGCCTGTATTTCTATACTTGCATCACTAAGTTGTGCTATTTGTTCATCATACAGTTTTTTAATTTTAGCATAAGACTCTTTACATTCTTTTGAACAAGAAGTTACCTCTGTGTCTGAACTGTTGCAAGCCATCAAAGCATAATCTTCTTCTTCTTCTGAGTGATTGGTCCAATCAACACCTTCTCCATCAATAGTCACCAAAGCTTTAGAGTCCTCCTGCTTACTAGATCTTCTCCCATCCTTATTTCTAGAGTTCCAAGCATCTCTCCTCCTCCCATCTTGATTCCCCTTGGATCTGCACTCTCTAGCAAAATGCCCTGTCTTGTGACAACTGTAGCACTCGACTTTAGTTTTGTCAAACCCAACTGGTTCCTTGGCATCAAATTGTAGCTTTCTACCTGTCTTTTTGTAGAACTTTTTCATTCTCATGGAAATCATAGCTACCTGCCATTTCAAGTCCATTTCTTCTAAATCAAACTCATCAAGCTGTTCCAAATCCTCATGATCCAATTGAGGGCAACTGGATTGATTTGCAAGTAAGGAGTATGATGAAGTTTGTTCATATTGTGAGTTATGACCAGAAGGATTTGACACACCATAAGCGGTACTAACATCATTAGTACTGCTAGTGTTCTCAGAGACAAATGCCACATTTTGCGTGCTAGAGGATGATGCAGTAGAGCCTTTAACATCATTCTCAAAGACTCTTAGATTATTATACAGATCTATCCAGCGAGGACTGTCCACTCTGGGAGCTTGGTCCTCATGATTAAGAAAATTGAGGGACCAGCAGAGGTAGAGACCTAAGGAATTTCTGATTTGCATCCTCAGTGGAGACGCCTGCACCATGAATCTCTAATTGACTCAGAAGACTTTGAAACCTATCATAGACTTTATGTAGTCCTTCTGAGTTTGATACATAGAAGCCTTTAAACTGTTGCTTTAGAATATACTTCTGCATCTTCTTTGATTCTCATTTCACCAAATCTAGATTTGATGGACTTCCAATATCTTTAGCATCAGTCATTTATAGAAATTTAGCAAGATGATTTTCTGGTAAAGCCATAAGCAAAGTGGTCATTGCTTTTCTTTCTCTTTCTCTGGCTAAAATCTCTTTTGCAGTCCTTGGGGGCAGAATCTTGATTTGACCTTGCGTATCTGTGGTGATTGATACAAGTCCATTTCCATTTTGTATAACTTCCCAGATAGGATAGTCTGTATGGGCTAAATAATGTTCCATTTTCATGGCCCATATGTAATATTCTCCTTTCTTGAGAATAAAAAGTTTGATGGTTGAAACAGTGTGAGGAGTTTGTTGTGTTGGTGTTTGTGATGGTGATGGTGATGGTGATGGTGATGGTGGTGGTGGTGGTGGAATATCATCTTGTGATCCAGCCATTGAATTGCTTTGTAAGATAAGGGTTTATAACTTGTTTTTGTTCTTCTTACTCAGAGTGTTTTCACTGGCTCAGATACCCATTGGTGAGTCCCAAAACTGAAGATCTTTACAGCCCGTACAAGGGTTGATAGCAACTGTGTTATAAGAATTAACAGATTGACTATTGAGAAACACATGGACTATGAATACTTATTGTATATGCGGAATCTACACAATAGTATTAAGAAGAATAATGAATACTAAACTTTGATTTCTATTAATCTGCTAATATGATTACAGATTACTAACTATGAGATATGATTGTATGAGATGAGATATGTGTGTTATCAATGTGTGTCCTCTCTCTAATGCCGTAGGGTTCCTTTTATAGACCTAAGGATACAACCTAACAGGCTTACAAAACGCGTAAAAGATAACATTCATATCTTTTCCTACAATATCTTGCTCATACATATCTATTAAACGGTACTAACTATTTTGTACTAACGGTACTAACTATCTGAGCAGTACTTAACACTTTGTAATGTCCGTACTAACTATAACTAGCGGTACTAAGTATATAACTAACGGCACTAAGTTAAGAATGTATATTTCCCAACAAGCTGCAAACCCAAAATTACAAAAAAAAGACTTCACCTTTCGGTTTATAATGTTCTAGCTCCAGCCTCAACTCAGTTCGCCAAGCATACCTTTAGTCATAAACTATGATGATGGTTCCCACTTGAAGTGAGTAATAGGTTCAACATTTCTTGTACAATGCGCAACTTCTATGAGAAACTATAGCGTGTAGTTGTTGTATCTCAGAGAATTACATCAACATTTCATAATCTAGTATGCATGGCCGTCTCTAAATTTATGAAATTTTTAAAGGCCCTGAGCGAAATTACATAATGAGGCCCTGCGATAAGAAACGCTATATATAAAGTGTCATCGTTTTTAAGAAATAATACATATAATTGTTAACGGGATAAATTTTGGTGCCCCTAAAATTTTTGAGGCTCTGTGCGGTCGCCCACCTTGCACATCCTCAAAGCCGGCCCTGCTAGTATGTTTTCATGTGAGATACGATAATTGCACATTAAAATTTCTCTTCTAGACAACACATGCATTTTTGAAGTTGTTTAGCAATTTAACCAAATCACAAAGATGATCTTTGAAACATTTGTTTGTTTAACTGCAACCAATAAGATGTCTTAGACATAAGATTGTATACACTGCTAATCTCCATTATGCAAAGCGACAAAAGTGGCTAAGCCCATTAGCGGGCTATTTTTGGCCCAAGTTCATTCGTCTACATATGTTATCAACTTGCTATATTTTCTTTTACTGGAATATAAAAGCTATCGACATGAAAAACAAAAGTGTGCTTCTTTTGAACTAGGGTGTTGATCGGTTCGGTTAGTTCCGTTAATTTTTTTTTCGGTCAATTCGAAAACCGAGCTGAACTGAACTAGAATTCAGCCGAACCGAAAACCGAATTTGAATTCGATTCGGTTTTCGGGTTGACCCGAATAACCCGAATTTCACTATCTATTTAAAATTTTTTAATAATTACTTAGATATTTAGCAAAAAAAATTATTATAAGCATAAAAAGTGTTTTTTTATATTATGATAAAATTTTAATGGTATATTATATATATAAAAATATATAAAAAAATATAAATATTTATATGAATTCGGTTTTCGGTTTAGATTGTCAAAGCCATATCTAACCCGAGAACCGAATTAGTAGTTTGGTTCGGTTCGATTTTGGCAAATTCGGTTTTCGGTTTATTCGGTTCGGTTGTAAGGTTTGATTATATGAGAAAACGTAGGCATGTAATGTAAAAAGTGTGGGTTGAAGTCATTATTTATCAACTTACTTTCTTTAATTTCTCGACATAGGCAAAATATAATATATATATTCTTTTTAAACATTACTTAATTATGAAATAAACAGAAAACCCTCTCACATATAAAAAAATAAACATAATAAAATTACACACAATACTTAATAGTAAAGTAGCGCCGCCGCAACGCGCGAATTACCCTTTTGTTAAACACATTTTTGTTGTTTAAAATAGTCTTTCAAGCTTATATTGACTTAATAAAACATTTTCTAGTTTTAAAAGACAAGTGGTTATTACACGCTCTTGTAATGAGAGTGGGTCTTAAAACCCAACCCATTTCAAACCCTTCAATATACGCGTTGCCGTTTTAACTATTTTCAACTCAGACACAACACACAAACATTGCCTTCTTCCCACAAACACAAAAAACATTCTCCAACCTTTTTTTAGGGTTTCAGCCTCCATTCTCAGGTTCAATCTTTTTTTCTTTTATATATTTTTTCATAAATTTTATTCCATACTTGCTGCAATAAATAAATTTCCATATAAGAACAACATCATAAAACTTAGGATAATAATAGTTATTTTCTATCATGGGTAAGCCTACTGGTAAGAAGAAGGGACAGGGTGTTGTTGTTGAGAAGCTTTTGAAACAAAATACTAAACCCGAAAGGAGTTCCAAACAAATGGATGAAGACACTTTTGTTTTTATCCAAATGTCCCAAGAGCTAAAAGAAGAAGGAAATAAGCTCTTTCAAAAGCGCGATAACGAAGGGGCTATGTTGAAATATGAAAAGGCACTTAAGTTGTTACCTAGTAACCATATAGATGTTGCGTCTTTGCGTAGTAATATGGCTACTTGTTATATGCAAATGGGTATCGGTGAGTATCCGAGAGCGATACATGAGTGTAATTTGGCTCTTGAAGTTGCGAATAAGTATAGTAAGGCTTTGTTGAAGCGGGCTAGGTGTTATGAGGCGCTGGGGAAGTTGGAATGGGCGTATAGAGACGTGAGGAATGTTTTGGGTATGGAGCCGAATAATATGACTGCGTTGGAGGTTGAGGAGTCGGTTAAGAGGGCTATTGTGGAAAAGGGGTTGAAAATTGAAGACGTGGAAGCGGTTTTAGCGAATGAGTATGTTGAGCCGTCTGTGGTCAAAGTGGTGAAAGAGAAGACGAGAAAGAGGAAGAATAATAGGGTTGAAAAAGAAAAAGAAAAAGTCAACGTGAAAAAGGTTGAAAGTGAAGAAGTCAAAAAAAACAAGGCTGAAGAGGCTAAGGACATTAAGGTCGAAAAAGTGAAATATAACAAGGGTAGGAGAAGTAAGGACAAGAGGGTTGATAGAGTGGACGACAAGAAGGTAGTTGTCGAGGATAAAAATAGTATTAAAGAAGAAAAAATTGTCACAAAGACGGTGAAATTGGTTCTTGATGACGACATAAGGTCGGCTCAGATACCTATTGATTGTAGCATTGGTTTGGTTAGGGAGATAGTTTGGGACCTTTTCCCTACCTTAGAGGGTGTGCTTATCAAGTATAAAGATCAAGAAGGCGATTTGATTACCATTACAACTACTGCCGAGCTGAGAATGGCCGAGGCTTCAACTGATTCTCAAGGTACTCTAAAACTGTACTTAGTAGAAGTTGGTTCAGAAAAAGAGCCTTCTTACGAGGGTTTCTCAAGTGATGGGTTTCCTAAGGCTAATAGCTTAATATCTAGCGTTTCCGAGAATGGAAATGTCGGAAAAATTAGGGAAGTGGAGAAAGTTACAACTTGTGTAGAGGACTGGATTGTCAACTTTGCTAGGCTGTTTAAAGAGCATGTGGGATTTGAATCTGATTCGTATTTGGATCTTCATGAGCTAGGAATGGAACTGTATTCAGAAGCAATTGAAGAAACTGTTACAACCGAAAATGCCCAAAAGCTTTTCGATATTGCTGGTGGTAAGTTCCAAGAAATGGCTGCTCTAGGACTGTTCAATCTAGGGAATGTTCATATGAACAAAGCGAGAAAGTGGGTAGTTTTTGCAGAAGATGGAACCAAAGAATCGATACAAGAGCAAGTGAAGAAAGGATATGAATGGGCAGAAAAGGAATATGTAAAAGCAGGGCTAAAATACCAAGAGTCGATAAAGATCAAACCCGACTTCTATGAAGGGTTTCTAGCACTCGGGCAGCAGCAATTTGAACAAGCAAAGCTTACGTGGAGCTATGCACTTGGAACCAATACTACTTTAGAGGCGGGACCTTCTACAAAAATATTGGACCTATACAATAAGGCAGAGGATAGCATGGAACATGGAATGCAGATTTGGGAAGAGTTAGAGGAACAACGGTTAAATGGACTTAGTTTGTATGACAAGTATAGGGACGACTTAGTAAATTTGGGACTGGAAGGGTTGTTAAAAGATGTGTCTGCTGATGAAGCTGCAGAGCAAGCTGCACATTTAAGATCTCAGATTTATATTTTGTGGGGTACTTTGCTTTACGAGCGATCTGTTGTGGAATTTAAGATGGATTTGTCAGCATGGGAAGAGTCTTTGGCAGCTGCAGTTGAAAAGTTTGAGCTTGCTGGAGTATCTACAACAGATTTAGCAGTTATCATAAAGAATCATTGCTCAAATGGAACAGCTTCTGAAGGTAATTACACATACTCGTACAAAATTAAGAGTAATAAAAAATGGTAAATTTGCAATAAATAGCACACACCCTCCCCTTTATTTCTAATATGGTCACTGGACTTGCAAAACCGTTCTAAGGGGGTGTTTGGGTTAGCTTATTATGGGAGCTTTATTGTATTTTTTGTTTTTTTTTTTTTGTGGGGGGTGGGGGATAAGCTAATAAGCTTAAAAATGAAGTGAAAGTATTTTTCTGTTTTTTGACCCAATATAAATAGTTAAAAGATCCTTTCAAGTGACGATTTTATAGTCAAGCGATAATTAGCAAATAAGAAATGGAGTGATAGTATGATTTGGCCATTGCATTTTCCGTTTATGAGCTGCATGTATCCACTGATGGTTTATTTTTCTGAGTATAACCTTATACTACTCTTGAACATGGCCAAGTGCAGGTCTTAGTTTCAAAATCGATGAAATAGTTCAGGCGTGGAATGACATGTATGATGTCAAGCGGTGGCAGACCGGTGTTCCCTCTTTCCGCCTGGAACCATTGTTCCGGCGTCGGGTCTCAAAACTACACACTGTCATGGAACATTTCTGAGATTTCCGTGCTTATCTTTCGCACTTATGAAAAGCACCATATGATTTAGTCATTGCTCATAGCTATATGTTATTCAAGTAAGTTTGACTATCCTTATCTGTATATAATTTTTTCTGTTTATTTGGGAGTGAAACACGTTAATAAAAATCTGGGAGTGAAACTTGTTTAAAAAAATTTGGGAGTGAAACTACCACCAAGGTGGCCTAGTGGTCCGGCTTCCTAATCTTCTCACAAGAGCTCAGTTTCAAACCTCACTAGGTAAACATGGCTGGGTGGACAGGGTTCGAAAACGGTCACAGGATACCCCAGTTAGGCCACGTATACCTGAGTGACTACATCCTGTTTTTGTTACTAATTGCTTCAAGCTTATAGCACGCATATGGCATGATAATCAGATAGCTGTGCAGTACTTGATTTGAGTTGAGTTTCTGCAGAAGGGTCTTTAAGTGATTATTAGTTTTATATAGCAAAACATGTTAATTTTTAATTTTTTACACTTTGATTAGTTGCTGTTTGTTAGTAACTTAATTTATTAATCAACCAAGTGTAAGTACTAATATACCATTTAACTCAAACTTCCCATTTCAGTAAAATGTTATTATTTAGTTTCTGCATGGGTAAATTAACAAATTACTTAATTACGAAAGATTAGTATCTTATAGGCTAATTGCTCACATGCAACTATGAAATATGAACCTTTTCTTTTCAACTCTGAATAAGATTATGATCTTATTACGGTATGGTCGGATACTTTTTCTACATGGTTATTTTTCTTTGAGCTTCCTAGATCACTTTGTTATTGTTTATGATAAGCTGATTGGAAAAATAGACTTCTTTAGTGTTGCTAATAGGCACCCTGCTTGTTGATTTGATAAGAATATGAAATTTAGATGGCATTCAAATTGAAACTTGAATGTAGCTGACTGTTGCTGTAACCATTTGTAATTGAGAAAACATGTTGCTGTTACATAATGTCACACTCGTTTAACATGATAAGGTTCAGTATACATGTCAAGATACTTGTCTTTTAATAGATTAAATGAAATGCATTTCTGGTCTAAAATTATGATGTATATTTTGCTGCACAGGCATGGAAACATTTTTCCGTTTCTTGTGTTTTAGTCACTGTGTGGATTGATCCTATCTGATCAGAACAAATTTATGGGCCGCCATGCCAATGGCTTGGTGGGGGTAGAACTGTAGGCTAATATCTTTTGTTTTAATCTAATGCTCTAAATCATCTGCGTTAATTTTTTGGTTTATAAGAAATATGTACCTTTGAAATGTTTAGGAATCTGCACTTTGCAATTATAAAAGTTCGTGAAAGATTTTAATAGTGCAGATTCCAAAACATTTGCTTAAATATTTGCTTCATTGCAAAGTAGAAGTTTGGAAGCTTGCTGTCTTGCTCTGTCCATATTTAGTACTGCTATACCATGATCTCATAACCTATTTATGTATTTAACTAAATTAATCACTGAAATTATTCCATTAATTTTTTTTACAGGTTTCTTTGTAGATTGTCATATGCGACTTCAGTTTCTTATTTTCTCAATGGGAGGTGAAGAACAGAAATTTGTGGGAGCGTGTTGTTTCTTTTTTGTTTGTTTGCAGCAGCACGAGGTGTGCTTCTTTTGGCAAGAAGCCACTTATTCATCAGTGGTACATTATTTAGTTTTGGGGTCGAGTAAGTTATCATAGACTACACATGGATGCATAGTTTGCGACAGATTTCAGTATTATTGTTTGTACAAAACATTCATTGCCAATTGTTATAGAGCTTCCTCTTGCTCATGTTGAGCAAATAGGGTTGCAAAGAGTGCACTTTTTTGACTTGTTTCTACATGGTATTTTAAGTTTTCAACAGAATCTTTATTTTTTTGTCTCTGAGTTTTTCACTTAGAGAAATCAATAACGTGTGTAATCTGTAATCCATTAATCATGCTGACTTTTTTGGTTTGAAACTAATATTTACCTTGGCTACATATCTACTTTGTACTTGTAAGTTTAAATATATAATTTTATATGCGGTTTATACAACAGATTAATCAGTTTTATGAAGTAAGTTGGGG
>BQNB010054904.1:12343-34952 GCA_026074375.1 Tanacetum coccineum
TATAAATGCCTTATTTTGTTATTTGATAATCTGTTTTTAATAAATTAGGATCAAATCAGCTTAATATAAAAAGAAAAAATGATTTTTAAGGGGTGTTTGGAACAAGCAGTACTAACTCCAAGTTAGTACTGCTAGTTCATTTTTTTTAAAGCTAGCAGTACTAACTTATAGCTAGCAGTACTAACTCCAAGTTAGTACTGTTAGTTAATACTGTTGGTACTGTTGATTAGTACTGCTGAGTTTCTCCTGCTTAGCTTAGCTTAATTGTTTGCTGAATTTGCTTATTTAGAGTTAGTCTAGCTTATTTGGTCTTGTCTTAAGCTTATTTGAGCTTATTTGTGTCTTAGTTTAAAAGTTTTAAGTGTTTTTACCATTTCTAGCTTTTATGCTTGTTCTAGCTTATTTTCCTTGCTTATCTTTGTGTGCATTTGCCTATTAGGTCTAGTGCCCAATCATATCCAAATCCTTGTCATATTCAAACATCAATTACCAATTCGTCACTCGATTTTCCATTCAAGCCTCGTTGGGACATAACGACCCGGAAACACTCTATACTACTTCCGGTTTCATTGATTTTGTGGATCCTGATCCTTGTTATATATTTATATATGTTTATATTTATTTATATATAAAAAGGGGTAAGTTTTTGCGAGAGTCAATTTTTGGCGCCGCTGCCGAGGAGGCTGTGAAAAAGAATATCGTTACGTTTGACAATTTGTGTTTGAATCTGTGAATATTTTCTTCTATAAAAATATAAAGTTTGTTTATTTCAGTGAAATGATTATTATTCTCGAAGAGGCTATCATTCTAGACTTAGGCGGAATTCATCCTAAGACCTAGGAACATTAATTTTTGTAACAATTATAAGCATCAAGCATAAACATCTTTATTTGCTGATTATAATCTATCTTAGTGATTAAAAGCAATGGTGCATCTTGTTAAAACCCCCCCCCCCCCCTTTGCTCAATAGGACTTTACCAATTATGCCTTAATGGCTATTTTATACTTCAGTAGTCACTTGTCCAACTATCCAATAGGAATCAGAACATTATTTGTTGAATTATGTAGATTCACCTACTAGTTAACATGTTCAATAAACCAAAGGCAATATTTGATTAACTAGTTAAGCCAGAAGCGTATCCTTAGCACGGATTTAGAAGAACAATATTTGTGATCCTATGATTTTAGATGTATAAATTACTATTACTGGAGATCTATCTCGGCATCTGAATACTTGGTCCGTAATCACTGATCCAGTTGAAATTGGGTCGCTACAAAATGCACTGTAAACAAGTATTAATTGATTAAATAAACTAGCATACATCGATTAAATTAAAGAAATCAAGATATAACAAAACCAAACATTCTGATCTTAATAATAACGGGCTATATCTGAAAGGTTATTAGACTTCCAAACATCATAATTTAATACAAGAGTAATGCTTAGGCAAGGTAAACTAACGGAGTTAACATAATGATACCAAAAAATCTGAACGGATTACAAAAGTATAAGAAATTACACGTTGTCTCCTATGGATTGGAATGCGTTGCAAGACCTCTTCTACTCTTTTTCTCCTCTGAAAATTGACTTTTGTGGTTTAGGTATCGAGAATATGATTTAGCACACTTAAAACTCATTTTTAAGTTTTGTATTTATAGGGTCTGGAAGTCGGTTCGATATGGCGTATCCAATGGGTTGGATACGGCGTATTGGGGTTTCTTGGAGTAAGGACCACGTTTGATATCTTTCAGAATATTCACATATTATATCTTCAATATGACATATTGTTCTTCTCTGGATACGGCGTATTAATCAAGTTTCCTTTGTGGTCTTTGGTGAGTGCAGGCACGGATACGCCGTATCTTCCTTGATGGATACGGCGTATTGGTTAGCAGAACAATATTCTTCAAAATATCTTCTTTTAAGCTACAGAACGTGCGCCTTTTGCTAATATTCACCAAGTACTCCATAATTACTGCAATTCTCAAATACAAACGATTAAGTAACAATTCTTTGCAATAATTATAGAAAATGGGTTAATTTCATGATATAAATGATGCTATAAAATAGACTTTATTTGATGTCAAAAAATATCCCCCCACTTGAATTCTACTTGTCCTTAAGTCGCCTTTAGAAGTTAATAAAAATGTATCCCTAAGGATATTTTCCGTTAAAGCATTTATTTGATCTATTACAAGTACACAACCAAACGCCTCACGAAATAGGGATATGAAAACACTCAAATCACTTAACTAATCTATGTGGTAACATGTAACTAATTTGCTCAATTGCTCGGTCGTGACGAGTATTCTATCATAAGCTTGGCAAGGATACACATCTCCACTGCTAAAGCTAAGGAGTAACAAGTTTATAAAGGTAAATATGGGTTTTTATGATAGGTTATGGTTGATGTACTTCTAACTATCTGTATCTATTAACAATATTCCAGGAGCGACAAAGACCACACATACACGCCCCCCTTACGACGCGATAGAACAATGTGACTGCTCTACTCCACCTCGAATAAGCTAAAGTAGTTGTTTTAGTAGAATTAATTAGGGTATGAATCTTCTAAAACTTTTACCAATAGTAATAACCATCAAGACAGCTGAGACATGCATACATGGCCGTAAGGTCGACATAAAATGTTACGCTCGATCACATCTCATTCGCGTAAAAACCCTATGGTTAATGGTTAGGATAGGGATTAATTGTTGTTAAATAATATTTTGAAACAAATAGATTTAGTCTAATATACAGTTGCTAGACACTTTTTCCCTGACCGTTTATCATGATAAAGGTCACAAACTATTTTACATTGTCTTGATCATATATAAAAAACACTACAACTAACGTTGGCGTTCCCGTATCGGTCAATTCCCAATCATACCATACTTTTCAACTTTACCAGAAAGTGGCGATTTATTTCACTTCTATACATTACTTCTTACATCGTTTCAATTTGTATCAACATATATCGATCCTTCGTGTAATTCCTTCGGTAGTTGCAAAACGATTATCTTCAAACTTTCCTTCTCTTTTTCTGTTGCGATTTTTCTAATTTTTTCGATTTTTTTGCTAACACTATACTATGAAACTCAGTGTAATTTTACCATCTTCACGATCATAATAATTTCGGATAATTCCATCGGTAATTCTTTGTTCTTCGGCCGTACCATTAATTCCGATGGTAGTAAAATACTATTGAGTTTGGGACTAAATATCATCTCCCATTGCACGATGTTTGAAAATTTCTTTCCAAACCGTACCAAAATTGAACAAGATCGGGAAATACAAACTTTACACTTTAAGCAACTAGAAATTGTAAAATAATAATTCTAGATACTTCCTTCGGTAGTAAAAGTATGCTTGAAATTTTTTTAAATTTGAGCATAATTTAAGCATTTTAGTGTGAAAAATAGGACAAGTAAACATTCTAATTCCACCCCCACTTGAATTATACAACGTCCTCATTGTATAGATAAAATATTAAATACGTGAATTAAAAAAAGAATTAGAATGAGAAACTCCCCAGATATTTGCTCGGTAGATTCTCCATGTAGGTTTGTTGAGCAAGATTTCGTGTTGAACAGCCACCTTGAAGTTTCAAGACTCCAACACCTCTAGACTTGAAGATACTTCAACCAACTCGTTGATTTCTTTTCTTTCATCGAGGTCCTGTGCAAGATATAAGAAAACAAGTGCAATCCATCTCTGGTGTATTCGTTTGGTAAGAAAAAAAAATCCTAAAATTGTGCAGGAAGTCAATACGCCATATCCATTCCCCAGGATACGCCGTATTCTGACGTGTAGAAGTCAAATACTTTGTATTCATTTAATGAATACGTCGTATAGACTGTGCTAAAAATAAAGACTGGATAACGTCCAGATAGTCAATACGCCGTATCCATGGGGTTTGGATACGCCGTACAAACAGTCTGTAAAGACAGACTCGATAGAAATTGAAAATTACATTCCGGGTTGTCTCCGAGAAAGCACTTTTGTTTACAGAAAAGTCTTTAAGTTAGACTTGCATTAATTTAATACCATCCTTATAAAACAATTTGGGGTCGAACGGGATGCCAAACGGCACATACACATTTTTGATTAGGAAAATGAATGACATTCCTTTGTTAAGATGATTCCAAGTCATGATATTAACATTTAATTCCTTGATAAAAGTTTTAGCTTTGAAAAATTTATTAGATTTTTCATGACTTGTTTCCAAAAGCTTATTTGACCCATGTGCATAGGCACCATCATCGGTATTTATTTTATTGCCCCCCGAAGACTGTTTAATATCGATTTTATGATCATCATTGTCCTTATATGATTTTGAATCATCGGGATAAATTATGTTAAAAGGAAATAGACCATTAAAGTACAAAACATTTTGTTCCTCTTCATCATATTCGGACAATGATGTTTCATCATTCAAATCAAATTTATCGATATGTTGAGGGCTTAAAATCGGTCCAGTTAATTAATATGATATAGACGTTTGAGCATCATTGTAAACAATGGCTGGAAATTCATTCTTAAAATCATTTATTTAAAGAAGTTCTAAAATCTCAAAACTACTTACCGTAGGCTTGTGGTGGCGGATTATTAAAGGCTTATTGACTTTTTCATTATCGTTTTTCGAATCCGTTTTCAAATCATTGGTGGAAATTATTTTATAAGAAAACGAGTTTTTATCAAAAATCACCGTGTAATCTTCATCATCAGAATCGTCAAATGAAATTTTAAAGTCAATTTAAGAGAACTATACGTGGTTCACAGATTAGTGTTTCACCAGATTTCAAACTATCATTGAAGGCTATAGCTGGGAATTCATTTTAATGGATCTGAGGTCGTGAACGTCTTCATCGTACCAAATTATACCATACTTAGCAGTTTCCCAGTTAAACACTTTTCCACGTTTTTGAGCATTTTCTTCTTCGAGCCTGATGTATTCTTCCATAGTAATGTTTGGATCGCCCATCCTGTAACAATCTTACTAGAAAAACTATTAAATAATCAATACGTCGTATTCAGTGAACTGAATACGTCGTATTCAGTGAACTGAATACGTCGTATTCAGTGAACTGAATACGTCGTATTCAGTGAACTGAATACGCCGTATCACACAAACAAGTTGGAATATAAACTACTCTAAACTACACTAATCCCAAGGGTTAGATCTAATCTAATCTAAAAAATAAAATATCAAATAATAATCAAGACTAATATTCACTCCCGCATGCACAAAAATACTTGATGTGTGTTGTGTGGTTGTATATTTTATGATTCAGTTTTAAATCTTTATTTTGCCAAATTACCAAAACCAACACTTTAACAGGGTACGTGTACCCGGTTGGTGGAATTCGTGGTAAGTAGGGAATGTGTCGAACACTTGGAACAAGTTAAATGTCTTCAAATTTATTATATTTTGGTATTAATCTTAGTCAATCCTATGTTATCTATGATAGTTTAATCTTATCTAATAGGTAAAATGGGGGTTTCAGCCTGAGAGACTGGCACTAGGTTTGGTGGTGACTACAATCATTCAAGACACTTTAACCCACGCAAGTATATTTAACAGAGACTCAAAAGATGCGGTCGAGCCTTATGATAGAATAACCTGTATTACTATAATTATCGATTAGAAGTTGGTTTGTTTATTCAGTGAATGATTACCTTATCTGCGAAGAGCCATATCATTCTTTGGATTAGGCGGGAGGGGACTTTCATCTAAGAACTAAATACATTAAATTCTGTCACAATTAAAGCATTCCGCATAAAACATCTTTTATTTGTGATATAATCTATCTTGGGATTAAGCATGGTGAATCGTGTTAAACCTAGTCATAGAGACTTTACCACTTACTGATTAATGGCAATTTATACTCCTAGTAGTCCATCTTGTCCAAACATCCAATAGGAATCAGAACATTAATTTGTTTGAATTATGTAGTTCACCTTCTAGTTTACATGTTCATATAATACCAAAGGCAATATTTGATTAACTAGTTAAGCCCAGAAGCGTATCCTTAGCACGGATTTAGAAGAACAATATTTGTGATCCTATGATTTTAGATGTATAAATTACTATATGGAGACCTATCCCGGCATCTAGATTACTTGGGTCCGTATACAATGATCCAGTTGAATGATTAGGTCGCATACAAAAGAACGTACAACAAGTATAAATTGTAAACATAAAACAAGCATACAACGATAAATTAATAATCGAGATTATAACAAAAACCATAAACATTTAGATCTTTTATAATAACGGGCATAAATACCGAAGGTATTAGCCTTCATAACATCATAATAGTACAAGGAGTAATGGCTTACGCCAATTGTTAAACTAACCGAGTTAACAAATGATACCTAAAAATACTAAACGATTACAAAAGTATAAGAAATTACACATTGTCTCCTATGGATTGGAGTGCGTTGCAAGACCTCTTCTGCTCTTTTTCTCCTCTAAAAATTGACTTTTGTTGTTTAGGTATCGAGAATATGATTTAGCATACTTAAAACTCGTTTTTAAGTTTTGTATTTATAGGGTCTGGAGTCGGTGTCGATAAGGCGTATCCAAGGTATTAGATACGGCGTATTGGGGTTTCTTGGAGTAGGGACCACGTTTGATATCTTCCAGAATATTCACATACTATATCTAATACGGCGTATTGGTCTTCTTGGATACGGGTGTATTGGTTCAAGTTTCCTTTTGTGTCTTTGGTGAGTGCAGGCACGGATACGCCGTATCTTCTATGATGGATACGGCATATTGGTTGTCAGAACAGTACCCTTCAAAATATCTTCTTTTAAGCTCCAGTATGCGCGCCTTTTGCTAATATTCACCAAGTACTCCATAATTACTGCAATTCTCAAATACAAACGATTTAAGTAACAATTCTTTGCAATAATTATACAAAATGGGTTAATTTCATGAGATAAATGATGCTATAAAATAGACGTTATTTGATGTCATCAACCAGATGATTACAATATATAGCGACTTAAACCTAGGCTCTTGATACCATGTAGAAATTAAGATATAATGCAAAGCTTTAATGAATTGATTAATTGTATTAATCAGATTCGATGAATAATGTACATTATGTTGGAATATGTCAAAGTATAAATGATATATGTCTGGAAATCTATTCGAGCCTACGGGAACGCATAATTTAATATGTAGAACAACGATTAATATATTAATGTAATATATTAGTGTTTAATAAATGATCGTTAAAAGTTTAACAAGAATTATATTAGTCGTTAAAAGTTAAAGGACTAAATGCAAAACCTGGAAAAAGGAAAGCTGCGGTTTTCCCCCTTCCTCTCCTTATGCCGGTCGAACTCCACCTCCTAAAGGAGGTGGGATTTCTTACTTTCTCTCCAAGGTAAAGAGGCTATATATAGAGTTGTAGGGGTTCATTATTGATGCATGTTTTAAGAAAATTAACCCTAAAACTCTCCCTCTCTCCCTCCTTGATTCGATCGACCGAAAACCTTAAAAGGGTTTTAGTTTTGGTTTGGTTTGACACAAAAGATATCACAAGGGTTTTGATTCTAGTTGATTGTCAAGAAGAAGAAGATCGTTTGCTAAACACTACTAGTACTAGCATACCTCGTTGTTTGCTAAAAATGTATTGTGTGTGTCAACTTAGAGAGGTTATTCTTTTGAACCTAGTGGTTTCACGTGGTGTTATACATACGCGTATATTCAAGAAGGTGTAACGTTTATTGGTATCTCTAATCCCTTGTTAACTATATTATTCTATACGTGTTTAATCTTTACGTTGTGTACTCGTGATATATTTAACAGTTATATAGATGTAAGAACCCAATAGTGGTATCAGAGCCATCGTGTAGAAATTAGATAGTTACAAATAGTAAAATTAGACAAGATTAGGGTTCTTGATTATAACAATTGATTATTTTTTATGCCATTTGGGAGTATTTTGCATTAAGATTTCCGTATCTTTGTGCTTAAGATTCAATCTTAAATTGAGGTCTTATTCAATTAATTAGACGAAATTTTGTTATATGAAATTTTATGGATAAAACTTGATGCGTATAATTGTTAATTGATCGGTTTTATGTTAAATTAATTGTTAATACGACATCCATGATAAATACATGCAATTTATCATGGAGGGATATGTGATATAAATCTTGTTAATTGTTAAAGATGTATGCAAATATGATGATCAAGATTAAAACATAGATATTAAATTTGATTCGGTAAGATCCACGACTTTAAAAGCTAGGGAAGACCTTGGCTATGTCATAATGGGGCCTAAAAGTTGATTTAAATTTTATGTGCTATGTGGTATATATTTGTATAAGGCTTACGCAATCGATTATATCGATGAATGTGGTCGGAGTCATTGGACGAAGGAGCCTTGTATGAATATATACATGTTTTAATTATTAGATAATTTGGATCATATTTGATATTTGCATGACTTAATTGTTAAGTGTTGTTTTGAATAAGTGATATGTGAATTAGTTTTGTGTTTATATTGGTTTTATTTTAATTTTAGACTTGTGAGAAAATAAAAGGGTTTTTTCAAAAAATAAATATAAACATGACTAATTACTATGAAATTAGATTTATTATGGACTATTTTATAGTTCATAATGTGTTCTTCAAATTAAAGTTTTATTTTTATCAATGACGTAATTTGCAAAAGTACTACTTAGTTGCAAGGATAAGGTTCAGGGAGACTCATCAAGACTTCGGTCTTGTAGATACCATTACCCTATAATACCTGACTACGTTCTAGTTTCCTTACCTTGCATACTATTTAGGAAGTCGCAAATGGTCTAGGGTTTGTATGGTTTTTAACCATTCTTAAATCTCTTCCCGCGATAAAATATAAAATCTTTAAGTTTTGAAAACATGTTGAATCGTCAATTTTTTAAAAGGTAACACTATTTATACATTAGATGTATAGAAATACGTGATACCATATTAAATAACTTAATTGAGAAATTTCTTTATTAAAATTTATGATACGAAGATGTATGCATGCTTCTTCGTACATATTTGCCATGTCAAATATTATACCCTTTTTAAATAAGCTATTACTATCCAATTTGTAAGAACACTTGCAGATGCTTTTACTATGCGTGAGACGTATGTAGATTGTAATCCCAAGGTGATTATACACTTTTTCGTGAGACGTTAGTGTTACATAATCACAGTTCTTGATTAGACGACTTAATCAGTTTAGTGGTGAGACCCTAAACTTTAGGCATAGATGGGATGAAACATGCTTACTAGTATATTTTTGTAATAAAGTAAGTCCCGTGAAGGTTCTTAGGGTTGCATCTGGGTGGCATTTTGATCGTCAATTACATTTTGAATGACAACTCCATCACATAGCAGATCAACTCACATGTGGTGGTGTGTATGTCAAGTAGGGTCCTAGCCTTTAGAAAATGAATTGTTTATTTGATTAAACATGGGTAGTTAATTTTCTTCAAAGAGTATTATCGAAAATACTAAATACTTGAACTTTTATGTTTTGTAGATGGCATTACCTGTTCGAAACATATACCATTCGACTTTCAGGTCGATGTTTGAAAGAGAAACTTTCTGGAACTAATTTCAATGACTGCTTTCGTCGACTTAAGCTAGTCTAGAGAGTCAAAAAGAAAATGTTTCTCATTGAACAGCCTATTCCCCCTGCTCCTGCAGCTGATTCCGAAGCAAATGTGCTGGCATAATGGAATGCAATATATGAAGCTTACAATGAGGTGGCTTATCTTTATGCTTAGGGAGTATAAATTTAAACTCCTGAAACTTCATGACAATTTGAAAATTATTAAACTTATGATATGCTTCAGGAGCTTAAATTATGTTTGAGAACAAGTGGACGTGGAGAGGTTTGACCTAATCAAACTTTCATGGCTTGCACAACAAGAGGAAGGTTAGCAGTTATGAATATGGTCTTTAAGATGAAAGGATATCTTGATAACTAGATCTTCTTGGTTTGGGGGGGTGGTTATATGCTCCAACAGGATCTTATTGTTGGTTTAATCCTTAATGGCCTCACTAGTGATTTTGCTGGATTTATGAGAAATTACAATATGCATAACATAGGGAAGACAATTAGTGAACTACATGCTATGCTCACTGAATATGAAAAAGGTTTACCTAAAAAGGCTGAAACACCATAAGTAATGATGATTAAAAGTGTAAATCCAGAATGCCAATAAAGAATCGCTCTTAAAGCTAGAGGTTAAGTGGTAAAAAGCTAATGTAATGGGAAGGGAAGGGGAACGGATAAACAAGTTTTATATCCCATAAGCCCTAATAAAACCCTAAACCTACTGCTAAAGAGCACCCAAGCTTACGGATGACACCTCACCACTACAAAGAGAGAGGGTCATTAGAAAGAGGACATTTAATCTGTTTATCTTGTCTGAGTTTTTCTTGTTGAAGAAAAAAAAGCAGTTGCACTGCAGTTTCTTTAGGTATCTTCACAATTTGAATATTTGCTTTCCCTTACATTCCTGGTGAAATGACACTGGTGTTGTGGTTACGCTCATTTGTATTACAAAACAAGGGTTTAGAGAAGCAAGAAAGCTGAAACAATGAGCTCTCTATTTGTACGTGGGTAATGGTGTTCGTGGACAAGTAGAAGCTATTGGAAGTTTTGACTTAGTTTTGCCTAATGGCCTTGTGATTTGTTTAGACAATTGTCATTATGCACCTTCTATTACTAGAGGTGTTGTTTCAGTTCACTGTTTGGTAGAAAATGGATTTGTCAAGTGTTTTACGGATTTTGGAATTTCAGTTTCTAAGAACAATGTTCTTTATTTTAATGTTATTCCCAGTAATGGTATTTATGAAATTGATATGCATGATCTTGTACCAAATGTTAATTCTATTTATAATGTTAGCACTAAAAGAGCCAAACATAACTTGGAGTCTACTTATCTATGGCATTGCCGTCTTGCTCATATAAGCAAGAAACGTATTGAAAAGCTACAAAAAGAAGGGCTTTTAAAATCAACAGATGATGATTCATTTGATCAATACGTATCTTTTTTATCATGCAAGATGACAAGGAAATCGTTTCCACATCGTCCCGAAAGGGCTACTGATCTTCTTGGAATAATACATACTGATGTGTGTGGTCCACTTAGACATGTGTCAACACAAGGTGCTAGCTACTTCATTACATTCACGGATGATTATAGTCGTTATGGTTATGTTTATCTTCTTAAGCATAAACATGAGGTCTTTGAAACATTCAAGGTGTTTAAAAATGAAGTGGAAAATCAACTCGGGAAGACTATCAAGGCTCTTTGATCATGTGGAAACTAAAAGGGGGAGGGGGGGTTGAATAGTTTACACGTTTGTTTTACGTTTTAAAAGTTAGATTTCAAAATATTTAGATTCGAGTTGTATGTTTAACCAATTCACAATATGAACAAACAATACATCAATCTAATCTAAAGCTAAATAACAATGACAATAATATGAAGAGATAAGGAAGGGAATAATCAAACCAAGACGCCAAGAGTTTATAGTGGTTTGGCTACAAAGCACCTCTTCGTCCTAATCCACTCCCCTGGTATCCTACTCTAGATTTCACTATGTCAACAAGCTCCCTTTAGGCAGAAAAAACCGTTTATACGTCGCTTAGGTTATTTTCCGACACTAAGTTAAATGCCGAGTCCTAATCTTAGCTAGAACCGATCTACCACTTCACAATCAATACACAATCACTAGGTCTACACTATCGGATTTACACACAATCTGAATCACACAAATACACAAGATAATTACAGTAGAGATTTGATACTTAGAAGAAAAGATGAGAGATCACTAAATAACAATTCGTTTCTTGGCGAATACGAATGTTCTTCTCTTGCACTTGAATTAGAGGGAAGAGATGAGAAGAAGAGATTAGATCACTTGAAACAAGATCTAAGAATGTTAGTGATCAAGAGATTTAGAGAGAGAAAGAAGAATTTTAGAGAGAGAAAGTTATTTGAAAATTTCGTGCAAAGAGGTCTGATTTTCTACAAGGAATGGAGCAGTATTTATATGGCAGAAAATCAACGCGCTCTCTGGGGGCGGGTCCCGGCTTTGGGGTCCCAGATATATAAGGGGGCCGCCCAGTAGACTACGCTCCTTTTTTTTATCTTTTTGTAAGGAATGTTGTATCTAGTATGGAACCTTCTATTTTGGGAGGAAAATTTGAATTTCAAATTTTAAGTTTTTAATAAAACTTTTCTTTTAATTAGAAAATATTTTGTATAATTATTTTTGTGAAATTATTTTGTAAAAATGTGATGGATAAGAGAAAATATTTCTTGATCACTAATCATGCTTATTGATTTGTTTGTTTCATACCTTAAGTGATTACTAATATTAGAAACTGAAATTTTAGATTAATATTTGTAACGTATAAGTTTTTATCGTAAACATTTTTACATTTTGATTATATCAAAACATTGAGAGGTCAAAAAATATAAATAACGTTTTTAGACATTATTTGTATTAACAATCTCCCCCTTTTTGATGATGACAAAACATAAACTTATTTTGTATAAAATTAATAGTTACACATTATTAATGAGTTTTGTTCCATTTCTTTCCCTTTTTGCCGAATTCAAAAAGGATGATCGTCGAGTGGTTGTAGGAAGAAAGAAATCGACGATATCAAGACTCCCCCTTGATGTATGCCACCCTTCGTTCGGGGCAGTAAGGGATCGATCTTACCAAATTTTTTTGCTACAAAACAAAGTTAGAGATACAAGAGCAAGACAAATATCTTTTAAACAACACATTAGATTCAAGTCACCCAAAAGAGAGTTTCATTCAACACTTAATAAACTCATACAATGGCAAATACAATTAATACACTCATACAACATAAGATAAAACTAGAACTAATACGAGATAATTACTCCATAAGTCACACTACATGCTTCATGAGATAAAGAGAGACAATACTACATAAGTCCTAAATGATTCATGATTCATAGAGAATGATTTTTTTTGAGCAAAAATGTTTGGGGTGACACGTTTATGAAAATTTTTGAAGCCCTTTCAAGGTGGAGGTAGAAAGTGTGAGGTGATTGCGGTAGTGAGAAGATACTCAAGATGAGCAAACATGATGTTTATCTTATCTCTTAGGGTTAAGAAAAGCGTTTGGTTATGAAAGCAACATATGCAAGTTAAAACCTGGTAGTCATTGGTAGTTTGTAGTAAAGGGTGCCCATGATAGGTGGTTGAGGTTATTGGTGGGATGAGTGGTGATGAAGTGTCATGAATGTGATCAAGAGGAGTGATTGGTGATAAAGAGAGTGTGATATCCAAAGAAGGACGACTTTGAAGTGGTTGAGGGTTTGAAGGTCTATGAGGAACATCCGAGATGTTATCAAGCAAAGGGTTTAAAGTTAAGGAGAAGTTGGTTCATTTGATGATGGTGGTGAAATTTTAAGTTTTGATTGAAAAAAGAAGATGTGTTTTCTTGGCTTGATGATGTTTGATTGGTGGATGGAGTTTTGGATGGTGCATTTGGAGGAGTTGGAGATGAAGAAGTTGTTGTAGGAGAAGGTGTGGTGGTGACATCTTCATCACTAGAGATGTTAACAAAAAGTTGTCTAGGAGGGATTATGGTTAGTTTGATTTTCTTGGAAGGGTTAGAAGAAAAAGCTTTGGTGGAATTCATGGTAGAATGGTTTGAGGAAGATGAAGATGGTAAGAAGAATAGGAAGGAAGGCTTATTTAATTTGAAATCATAGGATCAAAGTAGAAGCATGAGGATTAAGGAAATAAATTCCAAAAGTTTTTTAGCAAAATGCAAGAAGTTTAGTTGGGTCTAAGAGAGAATAGTTAACTACACAGAAAATCAGGTAGTCATAGTAAAATTTCCGTGACTTTTGATGGCGGTCCTATATATACATGGCGGTCCCAGATATATTAGGGGGCCGCCTCATATTTATGGGGGCCGTTCTCTAAAGACAGGAAAATTTTCTAGTTTTCTTGATTTTCTACAGATCCTGTACAGAAAGAAATTTCCTATTTTTCTCTTTTGCAATCAACTCTATTTTATCATGAATCATCTAATGCTCAACTAGTAAATTCATAAAACTAATCATTCCAAATTCAATCAAAGAAACACATGTATGCATATTAGCTAATAGATAAGCATGCATATCATCATATAGGTATCTATACTGTATATCAAGTTCCATGCAAACAAGTGTTTAGGATGATAGAATCGAAAGATCATCAAAGGCAAGTTATGTTGCCCGTACTACATACTAAGTTACACACTATATATATAAGTTTTTTAAGACTTAATCATATTTTAAGTAAAAGTTAATATAATTTAATAATGTCACAAGCCACATTTCCATATTTGCTCACTTTTCAATTTCTCCAGAAGGTTGAGGCCTTCCCGATTGACCTTAATCCACCATGGTGCTCGTCTCGAATCTGAACTTGACGGTTGATGATTTCGGTTTGACGTGTGTAAAAAGGTTCCAAGTGAGGGACAATATTAGGTGGGTTTTGAAAAACTTGAGGAACTTTATTTGTTAATGGATTTGACCATAACGACATTGGAAGGGAAGTGCCTGGATGTGAGGTACCCTTCGCCCATTTCCAATCATCATCTTCATCGTTAAGATGTTAAGAGGTTTTGTTCAAAAGGCGGGAAGAAGAAGAAGTAGTGTGGACGACTTTTTCTCGTCGCCATCGTTCCTTTCTTGTCTTTCGCTCTTGTTGAGCAGCAAGAGGTTTCATACTCGATTTAAGACATACGGATCATTGTATAATTCATGATTTCATTCATGATATGTTTAAAAACAAACGGGTAATAACTATACCATAGGGTAAAATAGACGCTTTTGTTTAGTGATCCACTCCATTCGTTTTGCTATATAATAAGTAAGGTTAAACTTTTCGGAGTGTACAACACAATAAAGCATGTAAACAAAGACGCTTCGGGTAAATGTCTACGATTACCCCCTAGACAGATAAACACGTTTTCCCGGATAATTTCTTCCAAAGGCTTCAAGGTTGGCATAATTTCACGAGTAAGAATTTGATATTCAAGAACATCAATTTCTTCCTCATGACGGATGCGGCGGACTTGACCTTCTTGGTCAATTCGAATAGACGAAATGATGTCATCAGGAGAAGGAGGGTTGGTTTGATATGGACCATCCATAGGGACACCATATGCCAACTAGTCAAGTGACCATTTATCAGTAAAGAAGCAGGCACCCTCGCAAGGTATGTCAAGAATTTGAGCAAATTCTTCAAGAGAGAAAGAAAAGAATTGATTTTGAATCACAAATTTGATGAATATTTGACCTTCGTCAGAATAGTTTAATTGATATTGACTATAAAACACAAGTATGAAATGAGGACAAATTTGGTCATTAATTTCAAGGAGAAACTCAAACTCGACAAAGCTAAACAAAGACCGAACATAGTTTAGTTCTCAATGTTTTAAAACACAGACCCTCACGAATGCAAGGACTTTCAATGTTTCTTAGTTTTTCTTTTATAGGTGTACGGTATTCATGTAATATTATTGGAATACAGGCTCTTGTGTTTTTGTGATCTTCAGATGACTTACGAGGCATGATTTCTTAGAAAAAGAATAAAATCACATTTTATTACCGTTTACTAGTAATTTATTATGCACATTGTTTCTAGTGTGTGCTTAAATATGACAAATGTAGAGTAACGATTAACTCGACCTAAAAATTAAAATCTTAAGAGTTAATCCAAACGCTCCTTAGTTTAATTTTTCTCATCCAAACATGTCGAAAATAATACTTTTGTTTTATTGATACTTGGACCTTTGTTCATGATATATTATGACATATTGAAAAAACGTTTTTAAGTCTGTATTAACAATGAACATACAATTTTTTTATGTTCCAACGTGAGTGATTTCGAAAACAAAAATTGGGGTTTTGGTTCGAATTAATTTTTGACAAACTCACTAATGTATGCAAATCCTATGTATAAGGGAAGCATATTAGTTATATATTGTATCATAGTAGTCCTAATTGTACAAATTTGAATGAAAAAAGAAAAATCCCTAATTTTAATTTTTAGTGTTCATCATAAACCCTAGACTCAAATTGAAAGAAATAGATTAAATGATTTACAATTGATGTGTTGGATTTGTTATGATATGATTGCTTGTGTTGATTTTATCTTCATTAGTGTTTTTAATGGGTGATTTTAAGTTTTGATTGTTCCAGTCTGTTGTTCGTCGCTTCAGAGAAGAAAGGGGGTGTTTGTTTTTGTGTTTTGAGAAATTTTTTGACTAAGTGTAAAATATGGTGTCTTCTGTTGGCGGTCCCATATTTATCAGGCGGTCTCCCTCAGCTAGGCGTTTTAGACTTAGTTTTCATGAAAAATTTTAATAGGTGTGACATTTAATTTGCATTGCGCGACATTAAAAATGTTTAGTGTGTCTTCGAAGAAGTATTTTAGTTGGTCACGACACAGAATAGAACCACGGACTAGAATTGAGACAGAAGAAGGAGAAGCGCATCTTACTTTGTTTTACTGGATTGTCGTTCATCATTACCTATTTCTGACGTAGATAGTTTAAACGTTTCTGTTTTAGGGGTTTCGTAAGATTGTAGGGTATGTTGGAGACGGATGTCACTTTTTCGATTGAGATATGTTCCTTTCTGGACTTATCACGAAGAAGTGGTGATGTATTTCGATGTGTTTGGTTCGAGATGTTGCATCGGGTTTTGCTAAGGTCAATCACGGCCTTTATTGTCAACATGATCGCGGACATCATTCAAGCTCGAACGTGTAGTCTTGATTAAGTGCGTGTTTCATCCACAGTGCTTGTTGACATGCCTTTTCAGCGCTTATGTATTCGGCTTCGGTAGTGGATATTGCAAGAGCGGTTTGTTTCTTCGAGAACCAAGATGTCAAACAACATCCCACGAACATACAAATACCGCTAGTGCTATTGCGGATCAACTATAATCTACGCTGATCAAAGTTGGCATTATACTTCTGCTTTCTTTTGCACGGTTCCCCTTAGGATACCATAATCCTAACTGCGTATTGCCTTTAATGTATCAGAAGATACGCTTAACCGCCTCAAGGTGAGAGGTTTTAGGAGCCTCTTGGAAGCGGGCACAAAGGCAAACACTAAACATGATATCAGGCCTACTTGCCGTTAGGTATAATAAACTATCTATTATGCCTCGATACTTGGTAATATCTACTGGCTCACACTCTTAGTCTTTCGTGAGTTTTGTATCGGAGGACATGGGGATTTTCATTGGTTTTGATTCTTCTATGCCAAATTTCTTAAGCATTTCTTTAATATATTTAGATTGATTAAAGAAAATACCATCTTTCATTTGTTTTATTTGTAGTCCAAGAAAGAAGTTAAGTTCAACATCTTTGCTCATTCGAACTTCGTCATGCATGACTTGTCAAATTAATCACACATGTTCTTGATAAGTCGAATCTGAATTTAATGTCATCGAAATTATATTTGAACGATGATGAGGTGAGAACTTTTCTTCTTAGTAAAAAGAGTGTTATCTACCATTCCCATTTTATATTCATGTTTAATAAGAAAATCTTTTAATCTATCATACCAAGCTTTGGGTGCTAGTGATGTTGAATTTTATACACTAATAAAATATACGATATAATACCACAAGAGCAATTAAGAAAATTCCCTAAGGAAAATTCACTCTAAAAGATATATATGTAATATATAATATGTATATTTAACCGGGAATTATGATCACCCGGGTCGTTTCCCCAACAACTTGTGAAATTGAAACCACGTTTTAGCTTGGATTGTGATTTGAATAGGAAACAAAGTTTGATTTGTTTAACTACTAAAAAGATTAAAATAAACAAGTACTAACAATTAAGCATATAAGTTATTAATGAAAAACTCAAAAATTTAACTAAAAACGCCAAATACGGGACACTAAAACTAGGCAAAAACCTAAAATTCTACCAAATTTAAACCTAATTTTTGTTATTCTTTTATAAATGTATTCCTAAACTGACTAAAAACGAAGTTTAATAATTAACTAGAACAAAACTGAGTAAAATCGAGAGTTAAAAATTGAAAACCGAGAACGGGAACAAAATCTGTTCTTTAAAAAGTGATTTTTTGCAAAATAGACCCTACGAAAGTAAAATAAATTTTCCTACAAACTTTATGATAAAGAAAAAATTTTAAAAAAGTTTTTATTTTTGCGGATTTTTTTTTTATTTTTTTTTTTCATGATTTTTTAAAGTTTTTAAATAAAATAAAAGATTAAAAATACTAAACTTATCGAAAAATTCTAATAAAAAATACAGAAATTAGCTTAAGTTATTAGGATCCTAGGAAAAATAAGCTCAAAGTCGTAGCTTAACAAATAAGCCCTCGAAATAAGCTAGACAGCTTATTTGGCTTAAATAGCCAAAATGAGTATAAGAGTTAAGTGGAAGGAGAAGTAGACGGATGAGCTATTGTAGCATGATGGTTAAACACGTCTGGTTTATAGTGTGTGGTCTGTTGGTTCGAGGTTGGCATACACCCCTTTTTGCTCTTTTTTTATTTGTGAAAACCAAAGGCACATGCTTGTAAAATGGATTTTTTTAACCAACTTTAATAAAAGTACTACTAGCTTAAACTGAAAATTAAGCTCCCTAGGAGCTTATGAAGTTTTGATTACAGAAAGTGGGCTTTAGAAAGCCTACTAGTTTGCTTTTACTTATTGACTTGCACAAGCTTCTTTATAAGCTCAATGGCAAAACCAAAAGCTATTCTAGATTCCCTAAGACATGATATGAAGCTAATCCTAATAAGCTACTATAACAGAAACACTAAAAGCACTAAAATTTATGCTATAAAAACTGCAAACTCAGAAACGCAACTCTAAAAACTCAAAATTAAGAAAAATCTAAAATACTTAATAAGCAAAGTCACAAAATTAAGATCAGGAGGCTTAATTACCTAACTATAAGCTAGATTTAATCATTAAAAAAAAACAGCTACTCAAAGCTAAAAATCTATAATTAAAAGCTAAGAACAACTACTACTATTTTTTTTGGTTATTTTTTTTGAAGATTTTGATGAAATTTAAAGCAAATGTACCTTAGTGTTTAAGCTAGAAAATGAAAAATAATTCTTAATCTATATTAAGCTATGTGAAAACTTTAATCTTACTAACTTTTAGAAACTAACACTAAGTTATGATTGACTTTAATTGACAAATGAAAAAGGATATAGAAGTTGGAATTGCTTATGTTCCTGCTGGTTGCAATTTCAAAGGGAAAAACATAAAGTGCAGAAGACCTTAGTGGTTCAATCCCTGCACAGATACTTCCTAGTGTTGGTATGAATACTACATAATCAAAATAAAAAAACTCAATGAGCTTGGATCCAATTTATAGCAAGCAAAGAAAAGGAAAATAAGTCCCCTGGTGCACATACAACTAAAATGATATTAAACTTTTAAATTTTGAAAACTGACTTTAGAAAATCACTAAACTATCCTTTTTAGACTAAATCAAAACTGGATCAAAAACTTTTATCAAATACTTTTGACTTTTTGAGGTCAAACAACCTTATTTCAAACACTCCTTTATCCATATAACAGATTTAATTAAGCTTAGATTATGAAATTTATTTAACAAAACCTAATTACCAGGTTTTAACTAGCTTATAACAAGCTTAATAATCATGAATCAACAACTAAATATGCCAGAATCAAAGATCTATAACTATGCTAACTAATTTTTAGGATTTTATGGTTTTTATGGACAAATTATGAAATTCTAAATTCTAAAACACTTAAGCTAAAAACAGATAAACAAACTCATTTAATAAGCTAGGAATAAGGTAAATAAGCACTAATAAGAAAATAGATTAACCTATTAAACAAATCTACACTAATAAGCAATATTTAAGCTAAAATTAAAGGACAAGAAAGTAAATAGAAAACTTACAAGTTGCTTCAGCTTAACAGAAGCTATTAGGCTCTTTAGAGCTTATCTACTAGCTATGGCTTATTTAAAATAAGCCAGTAATAGTCCTTGAGAGCCCTTCCCTTTTTGGCTCTCCTTCCATGAGTTTCAAAGTCTAAAAAGCAAAGGTGAATATGATTAACTGGTTTTAGATATTCAATGTATGATTAAAACCAAATTAAGCTCAAATCATGAGCTTATAGACACATGAGAGCTGCTGAGCTTATAGTAACTTATGATCATTTAAGGAGAAAAGTGAGCTTTTATAAAAGATTATTCAAAATTAAACTAAGTTTTCATTAATGTAAAACTTGATTACAATACTTAAAGGGAGAGATTACAAAAAACTTGAAATGAAATTACATAAGTTGAAAATTAAGCTAAATTTAAGCTACTAACTAAAAGCTACTAAAAACTAGGTGGTGTATGGTGTGTGTAGTTAAGTCCTTTATAGATGCTGAGAGATCTTTCGAGGGCTTCCTTGCTTCTCCACGTCTCTTTTAATCCAAAATGTACAATTCATCAAATCATTGGAGAATGATTCTTAGCCGTTTGATCAAGTGGTAGTCACACGGATAGCCAAGCTGTCATTCCTTTGATGTTTTACAGCTTGTGCTAGTTTTGTGAGTGCTTAAAGAGCAAAATCTATCATTCTTGTGTGCTTTTCCACATCCACGTGTGATTCCTTTGCTAAGTGAGCTAATGAAAGCATAGAGATGACTAATTTGACCCTGCCATTATGTTTTAGACTCCATGAATTGTCTTCCTTGACCCTCAATTTCAAAAAGCCCTTTGATTTTGACCCAAGGTAAAAATAGGGAAGACGGTGAATAGTGCCATGACTTCGCGCCCTTTTATAACTAAAAACGAGGTAAATTCATTTTAAACTTTGGTCTATTGGCAAATGTAGTCCTTGTGTTTGGTTTATAGAGGTGTAAGGTAAAAGGATTTTGGAAAATGGCAACATTGGTCCTTGTGGTTTTATAAAAAGGGTATTGGGCTAGGAATTTTGGGCTTTGGATCCGGGTATGGCCCAATAAGGGGTGAGGGGTTATTTTTGGACTTTTGTGAAACTTGGAGGGTGAAAATGGAATGTTTTTGGGTTTTGTCTTTTATTGGTTGACTTTTTGTTGACCATGTTGACTGGATTTGACTGCGGGTTTGACTTTTCTGGCTTCGGCTTTGATTCTTTGGCTTCTTTTTGTACTCTTCTGATTCTCGTGTCCGTGCTTGCCCGTTTTTGACTGTTTTCTTGTGATTTTTGATATATCCGTACCTGCACACACAAAACACAAATACAAGCATATTTTTGCCATTTTTGGTCTGTTTTGGGTTTAATTGGGTTATTTTAGGTATTAACGGATATGTGTATTTTACACTTATCAAAATTCCCCAAACTAAACGATTGCGTGTCCTCACGCAATATCACATGCCTTATAACCAAATACCTCGAAACTTCCCCAAACTAAACCTTTGAAAAGTAGCAAAGAATTTTGTTGAGAGAGCTAAGAGATCACAAGCTATAAAACACCCGAATTCCCATTTTCAAATCTTTTTTTTTCTCTTTTTATGATTTTTCTTGATAATTAACTACCTAACTACAACTTATTTGTGTTGACATAATGTATTGTTTTCATTACCTCATTGGTAACTTTTAGGATCATAGAACAAAAAGCACAATTAAGTGTCTAAAAGATAACTTCATCATCCCCGATTTTTCACTTTTCCCATGCTAAGCTTAAAAATAAGATCACCGTTGATTACGAGCTAAGATGCTAAGACTACTTATAATTACAACTTGTGAATTTCTCTTCCCGACATAAATCATATATTTAGGTGTGTGTGTTCAAATTAATTTAAACCATTAAATCCACATATTTAGATAGATGAAATCCGACCAAGCTTTACACATGGGCCTTTTGGGCTAATATGTTATTCACTTAGCAAGATCACATCTCAAAGCAAACAAAAACCTCCTTAGCTAAGACATCGTTGGTTCACTTGTCCCATGAATGACTTTCTTCTCTAGCAATCCCACCGTCATCGGGTAAGTGCTAAGGCTTTTGACACCCCATCCGGAGAATACTAATCGAAACGCATGAACTTCCGATGAAAAAGCCTTGTAGACTTTTGCAAACCTTAGTTCAAAAGAATACCTTGGTTTTAGAAAATGAAACTTTTACTATTTATTTTCTAATTTTGCAACATTATTGTTTCTATTTACATTATTAGGCTAGGAATCGGTATCATTTTTCTTTCGACGACACATCGGCCACGCCTCCGACAAGAGCTCGTGTACTTATTATGATACCAACCCTAAATATACAACCTCCATCCTTTCTTTCGATGTCACATCGGGAGCGAACCGACAAATGCCCATGTACTTTATTGCGATGGAGTTTGTATATTAATTATTAACACTAAGGATTTATAACTTGCATCTTTTTTATTCACCAACTACATTTTTTCTTTTTTTTTCTTTTTTTTATAAGTAAAACTTACTAATAACACATTATTTTTGCAAATAGAAAAATTTCATTTTAGAAAACCAAAGTATAAACTTGAACTAAAGTTCTTATTTAAAAATGATGTTTGACTTC
>BQNB010054905.1:0-35852 GCA_026074375.1 Tanacetum coccineum
TTGACTAGTGCTTATACACGCAGCCAGATACCACTTGTTAGATGCTATGTTTGCTAAGTAGTAATCATATAAAAGCTATGTAGAATAAAGGAGAGGAGCTAGAGAGTATTTTCATTATTTTCTAAATTTGTGTTTCAAAAGGGAAAATAAAAATGAGGGGAGAAGTGAGAGTACAAATGTTACGACTTGTATAAATACTCCTCCAAGATGAGTATTTATACTTATTACTTATCCTATTCTATTTTCCTAATCTTAGTCAAACCTTGGTCAACTTTATTTAACTTTGACCAAGATAGACTTTATTATATCATATTCACTAGTAAAGCTATAAACTAAGCTAAGACCAATTAATAATTTAACACATTTCTTGTTCCTAACATCTAAGAAACCCCGCGAACACCTTAAAACTTCAATAATTCAAGATTTTAGATAATCAACTAAACCATGAAGCCTTTTTACCCTTCAAACTTGATCATCTCTAGAACCTTAAAAACAACACCATTTTAAGCTTGAACCTTGTCGAATTAAACCTTTGCAATACCAACATTGATAAACCCTAAGACTCTTGCAAAACTCGACATCTTAAACCTTCAAATCTACTTTAAATAGAATATGCAGATTCTGGGGCAACAACTTTGACCTACTGTATCTCTCTGGTGAGATTCTATATGTGTTTGTCTTCGACCTACGACTCGAATTTCACAATGATACAACGGTTAACGAATCCGTCTAGTCAATTCTTCCTTCGCTGCGCAGGAACCGATGAACAAAAAATAGGAGATATTACTTGATGGGATTGTACACCTTTGAGTCGACATAGCTTCAAAAAACCAACGTAACCTTGGATTTTGATACCCTGTTGATTTGATCACCCTACAACTCGTTATAGTGTGGAATAAATCGTCTTGAAGCGAAACACAAACCCAACCATTATGTATGACAGAAAAAGGAAAAGATGCACAAGAATATAACCCTGAATATTACATGTTTATTGAGTAAGAAAAGAATAAAGTGAAGAACCCCTCCCCTCTCACTTCCTTTTATAGAGATGAAGGGGGAGAACAAACATGTTGGAAAGAATTAAGTACACAACCTCTCCGCCTCACCTTCTTTTATAGAAATGAGGGGGAGGATGGGCTTGAGCCGTACAGAAACCCAACAACCCTAATATGCTAAAATTAGAGCTAACTTTATACTAAAACCCTAACATATTGACTAAAGTGAATACAATATCTAACATTATAGAAAAAGGTAGTCATTTTTAAGAAAATAGGGCTACATATTATGAGATGATTGATCATCCAAGGTAATGTGTTTCTAGTAAAGAGTAGCTAGCTAGGTTGGTATGAGTTTTGGCTAAACGTGTGTGTTGAGAGAGAGTGTATTAGGTTCCATGAAATCTTGGAATGGAGTCGGTATATTACATTTACATATATATACGATCAAATTAAGACAACATGATAGCTAGCACGTAAGGAAGCTAGCAGGCAAAATGTTAATGAGAAGGAGTTTTGATTGTGAGCCCTTGAGTGGGCAAGAACGTCCTTGATGGTTAGGAGCTTGTAAGGATCATCAATGTTACCTTATTCAAATAAATTTAATCAGTTACAGAATAGTAGTACCTAGTATACATGTTTTGTTAAGCAAGGCATGTAACAATTAACTTATAATGTGTAAACAAACAGTGAAGAATTAGCAAAATTACGTAACCCCGATTAGTGGTCAAATTATCCAACAAACGAATTTGCTCATCAGTTAATTTATGTAGGTTTCAAAAGTGTTTCGTATATTTCCCATCAAAACCAGCGATACTTATAAGAGGAGTGAAGTGATCAGCCTTCAAGTGGGAGATTGTTGAGTTGTGTAGGCTTATCCTACATCGATAAGATAAGTAAACTAAAGAGGAGTTTTACACATATAGACACCCCTCTTATTGTAATTGTAAATTTGGAACTGGGTATGTGTGTCTCAATGTATCTTGAGTGTGTGTGTTTGTACCCCGTGCAGTTTGGCACGGGTCAGTTGGAACTGGGTATGTGTGTCTCAATGTATCTTGAGTGTGTGTGTTTGTACCCCGTGCAGTTTGGCACGGGTCGTGCAGTTGGGCATGGGTCAAACAGTTGGGCATGACTGTGCAGATTGGTAATAGCTTATTAATATCTCTTTGGTTTGATCCCATAGACATCCATGACTTTCTTATTCCTGGATACCATGTTATATCTTATGTCGATTTACATTCCGCTATTTATCTTCTGTAGGCCTTGTTTGTTGTTCTTAATTGTGTGGTTATTCGTTGTGTGATCCTTTGTCATGGATGTAATATCTCAACAAGTGGTATCAGAGCTGAGGTTCAAGAAGAAAGAATCATACAGCTTAGAGGAGGCCATTACAAGAAGAATAAAGACTTTGTGTTTGGTTTGTCATATTCTGCACAACGGTGGTAGAACTGACATTATGGGTAATGATAAATAGTGGTAGAAGACGTAAAGTTAAATATCGACAGATCAAGAGGTTATAGTAGACATTCTAGAGAACCTTGCAAGGGATATTAACATATTTGTAGAGCATAGGTTGAGTTTAGAAAACACTCAGTGCCCAGGTGGGAGCTCAGATACAAGTGATGGGTCCGAAAACAGTAAGAGCTTTAAGAAGAGTAGAACAGATTAAGGATTGATGCTCTGAGAAGTAAGTGCTTGGTTATGTGCCTACAACTGGCAACAATCAAGTGAGAGTCTAGTTTATGGCCGTTGTATAATCTAAAAAGAGGTGAGAAAAACTTATGAGGGAGTCATGTGAGAATATTAAGAGTTGAAGTGTCTCAATTTTGTAATCACAAATCTATATTAAGTTTTTCTTTTGGATTAAGCAGTTTCATAAACATGTAGAGAATTGAGAACGGAGGATGGTGTATTACCTGAGACATAGAGAGGTTATTCCTAATTTAATGATGTTAATTCAAGATACCTTGTATCGAAAGTCTCATAGCCACGTGTTTGGTTAGTGGTGTGTTTCGTATGTTCAGCGGCACAAGAAGGTGAGAGCATTAACATTGTTAAAGGGAAGGTGGTTTGAAGTTTACAAAGATTACTTGAGATGGAGAGGAGGGAAGTGATCAGCCTTCAAGTGGGAGGTTGTTAAGTTGTGAAGGCTTATCCCACATCGGTAAGATAAGTAAACTGAAGATGAGTTTCAAATTTATAAATACGCCTCTCATAGAAAATGTAAACATGGACCTGGGTGTGTGTGTCTCGTTGTATCTTGAGTGTGTGTATTTGTACCCCGTGCAGTTTGGCATGGGTCATGCAGTTGGGCACGGCCGTGTAGATTGGAAAGAGCTTAATAATATCTCTCTGGTTTTATCCTGTGTATTGCCATGACTATCCTAGTCGTGTATACCACGTTATATCTTGTGTCGATTTACATTCTGCTATTTATCTTTTGTAGGCGGTGTTTGTTGTTCTTAATTGTTTGGTTATTCGTTGTGTGATCCTTTGTCGTGGGTGTAATATCCCAACACAAATAATATAGAGTAATCCTAAATAACGTAGACTAACATTCCCTTGGAATTTGAACAGGAGGACTACACAAAATCTTATAGACACTCCTTAATGGAGACTGGTTACTTTGTGAAAAACCGATCTAACTAGTCTGTTTTATTTTCTTTTCACTATTGTTATATGGTGTGTGCAATTGTGTGATACGAAACAGGATGTCTTACTACGAAAATGTTAGCGCCACACAATCCCTCCATCTAATTATTCCAAAATATTAAATGTAACTTAGTAGTAATTCACATAGTTTAGAATAAATTGGCGCCATACCAAGTGGGAGATGTTGAGTTGCGAAGACTAATATAAGCTTGTTGGGTGCAAACCTAATCCCACATTGATAAAATAACTAAATTGGAAGATGTGTTTCAACTTATAAATACTCTCTCATTGTAATTGTAAACAGTATCTCTTGTGTGTGTACCACAATAATAAAATCTCTCTGGTTTGATCACGTGGACTGCTATGACTACCCAAGTCTTAGATACACGTTATATCTCGTGTGCTTTACTTTGTGCAAGCGTTGTTTGTATTCTTTGTTTGTTCGAGCGGTGTATGCAGGTGCGATATACCCTAACATGTTTTGTGTTATCCGTTTTTATGATTAGTGCATTTATTGTTTCTATAATAAGTTGGAGTAATTTTTGTCTTTGTACATATCTTCGTGTTTGACTTTTACAAACATGCAATGTAAATGTGGGATATGAGAAAATATGATAAAATTGGTGCTAGAGTTTTTTGCTATGAGGAATTCTATTAACCATAAATTTCACAATGAAAACCAAGATTCGAAGGTCGGAGAGGCCAAAATAAATAAGTAGCCATGAGAGTGAGTAGAAATAAGTAGTTAGCTAGATGTGTTGATGTGATTAAAGCAAGCAAATGTGAAAATTAAGATTTGATTGATTGCTTGCATGTAAGAAATTTCAAGTTGAAATAAAATTTTAAGTAACGCTAAAGAAAAGAATTGAAATGGTGTTTCGTGACTCGTAAGAATTAATGTTTAGTTGAATTCAATGGGTATATTTACTTTGTCTATATCCATGTGACAATTTTTAATTTTTAATTATTAATTTTTTTCACGTTTATTTTTGTGATAGATGTTATGTCTGATTTAATTAAAATTTATATTAAATGAATAAAGTATCCACATATAAGACACAACAATCAAGTGTAACATGATTGTGAAATGACCATGTTTATGATAATGAAACATCATAATTTGTAATGTTTTTTATAAATGAAGTACAAGTATATATTTTCTTCATCTCTTTTGAGTTAAAATAGGTATATCTAAAGACATAATTGACCAGATCTTGTTAATACTTATGTGTGAGATCTCGTATAACAAATCTTACAAAAGACTTTTAAAACAGTTTTGTATAACGAATCTTACAAAACATTAGTGTTTTAAACAAAAGACGAATTAAAATCGTTTTGTTAAGAAACACTTGTTATTAAGCATGTTGTTAATAGTACGAAAATTAGTTTCAAGCTAATCATGGGATCTCGTATTAAAAAAATATTTGGAATGTCAGAACTTGTTAAAAGAGAGATCGATACTCGAGTTTCATGTACGGTAGATGCTTTGAGGCATTCAGAAACCTTATGTACCATAACTATGTGTTATATGATCTGAATGACATGAAACTAAGGCGTGAGGGAATCCAACCTTAGATAATGGTGGATTAGCACTTCGATATCATGTCATTATATGGTGATAAGAGTTTGATTAACTTTGTAGGTCCTTTAAAACAGGATCTGAATGAGCCTTGAATGACTAATAGTCCTTTGAATAAATCCAAAGATACTATAAGAGACAATGATCGTGAATACAAATATTGACGCGGAATATCAATATCTATACCAAGATGAACACAAGAACAAATACTAAATTGCTATTACTATTACTATTTGATTGTGAATACTTAATCAACTAATATCTTTACAATGCTATACTATGTTCCTTTTATAAGCTTAAGGAACCCTAAACGCGTTAAGAGATAATGCTTATCTCTTCCTAAATTAACGCTAATTAGATAACTATTACTATGATTAAAACAGACTTAACTATCTGACCAAGCAGTATTAACTTTAATACTGCCAGACTTAAGTTAATGCTAGCAGACTTAACTTGCTCTACCAGACTTAACTTCTATACTAACAGTACTAACTATTCGTCTATCAGTACTAACTTTAACTAACAGACTTAACTTTAATACTAACAGTATTAAGTCTGTTTACAATATTTTCCTAACAACTTCTATTCCTTTCTTTGAAATTTTATGTCCAAGTAGGATGCCTTCTTTCACCATAAAATAGCTTTTTTCCCAATTTAGAGCCAAATTAGTGTCGTCACACCGTTTAAGCATCCTCTCTAAATTGGAAAGGCACGTAGAAAAAGAATTTCCAAAAACTGAAAAGTCATCCATGAAAACTTCCATTGTCTTTTCAATCATATCATAGAAGATGTCCATCATACACCTCTGGAACGTGCCTGGTGCATTGCATAAGCCAAAAGGCATGCGGCGATAAGCAAACGTTCTGTATGGGCAGGTGAATGTGGTCTTTTCCTGATCTTTCAGATCAATTGGTACTTGAAAATAATCCGAGAAACCATCAAGGAAACAATAGTATTCATTTCCTGCGAGTCTCTCAAGCATTTAATCCATAAACGGCAAAGGGAAGTGGTCTTTTTGGGTGGCTTCGTTAAACTTACGATAATCAATACAAACTCTCCATCATGTTACAAGTCTAGTTGGTACTAACTCATTTTCATTATTGGTCACTACGGTCATTCCTCCTTTCTTTGGCACACAGTGCACTGGGCTCACCCAAGGACTATCCGAGATTGGGTAGATTAATCCAGCATCAAGAAGTTTTTCAACCTCTTTCTTAATGACATCATGGATCTTTGGATTAACCCTTCTCTGATGTTGGACCGCTGGTTCATAGTCCTCTTCCATTAGAATTTTATGAGAACAAAATTCCCGGTTAATTCCCTTAATGTCGGAAAGTTTCCAAGCAATTGCTTGTTTTCGAGACTTTAGAACCTTTATGAGAGCGGTCTTTTCATCGACACTCAAATCTTTGGCAATTATGACTGGCAACTTGTTGTTGTCTTCCAAAAATGCATATTCGAGATGAGGCGGTAAGTCCTTAAGTTCAACCTCAGGAGGTTCATCAATTGAAGTTTTGGCAGTTTTGGCTTTACAAATTTTAAGTTTCTTCCTGATTTCCGGCAAATAATCTCCTTGGTTCGCCGGTGGTGAAGGATCACTGTTAAGGAGTGCTTCGAGAATAAGAATGTCCCCATCTGGGTCATAATAAGATTCATCAACTTTTGGTGAAGTTGGATCGTCGGCTGATAAGTGTTAAATTGTATATATAAAATACCCAGGATTTTGCCAATAAAAGCCAAAAATATGCCAAAAGATAGAAATATGTGTGCTTTTTTGTCATAATGTGCAGGAAAGGATATCAAAGTCAAAAAAGAGCAAAAACAAGCCAAAACCGACAAGAAATGAAGAGACAAGTGATCAAGAGAGAGATTTGAGGAAAGATATCAAAGCCGGATCAGCCCGACACAAGAAAAGAAAGTCGATGAAGACCCAATTGAAGTCAAAGGATCAATAACGACAAGTTTTCAAAAGTTCAAGGGCTCATTTGGATGTTTTGAAAGTCCAAGGACCAAAGATGTCAAAGTTAGAAAGTTGGTTTATTAAAGAGAAAAAAGAGATAGCAAGTACAAGGGCCAATAATGACAATTCTCGAACTCATATTACACTACACTTCTCAAAAAGAAATACAAGGACTGATTGTGCAATACTCCTAAAGTTTCAAACACAAAACGCGGGCAACTTTTCCCCTAACTATTTTCTAACTTCTTTTCCCGCCAAAAACCTGAAATAAACCTAATCTTCCCTAAATCCTTTCCCGTCTTTCTCAAGTTCAGTTTACCTCGTATTTACCCACCTCCACGTCATTTTTATGACGTGGCAGTATCCTATTGGTTCGAACACCTCACCAAAGAGATCTAACGGTTAAGATTCAAAGAAAAAGTGATCAACGGCTGTTAAGGAGTGAAGCTCTCATCTTCTCATCATCTTTTTCTATAAATAGAAGCTTAAACATTCAGAGTTTTTAGTTTTTTAGAGTTAGTTCATTTCATTTTAATTTTCTCTTTTCAATCTTACGTGTACTATTCATTTTGTGAATTAAACCTTTTAAACTTTCGAATTCAGTTGTACTACCTGTTTTTAAACTTGTATTCTTCTTTTAAAAGCAATAAAGCAAGTTTAATTGTGTTTGAGTTTAAGTTTTTCATGTAATAAGCTGAATTTAGCTAATAAGCTTGAAATAAGCTCCATTTAGCTTATTCTATTTTCTTTTGTTCTAAAATTGTTCTAATATTGATAAAAGTTTTTTAAATACTGAGTTTGTCTATTAGTATTCAATATTGTTCATTTGAATTCAAATTGATCAAGTTTGGAAGCATTGAGGAAGAATAAGCTAAATTCAGCTTATTGAGCTTATAGCTTAATGGTCTAGAGGCAAGGTGCCACATTAGGATTTTGTTTAGAGGTCACTCACTCAGAAAGAGTGACCTAGAATTCAGAGACTCCATAAATCAAGGTTTCATTGTTTAAATTCCATCTCAGCTTAATTTCAGCTTAAAATCATTTGCTAATTGCTATTCATTTTTGTTCATTCCTTTTCAAACATGCTTGTTTAGGCTTATTTTCTAGCTGTCTTAAGTTTTCATTAGTTAAAACTTGTTTAATCTCAATTTTGCCTTTAATTCTGTCATTTAGTGATAAGTAGCTAGCTGATAAACTAGCTTAATTCTGTTAATAAGCTTTAGTTTTTAGAGTTAAAATAGCTTAAATAGGTTAGTTATAGTTAGAGTAGATATAAGGTTTTGACAGTTTTAGCTTTAAAATATATTTTAAGTGAAAAATAGTTTGGACAGTTTGAGTTAACTAGTGTTTGGGTTAATGTGATTTTGACCTCTAAAGTCAACAAGACATTGCTAAAACATTTTACATAGTTGAGTTAAGTGATATAATCAAGTTTTAAATAGGTTTTAAGAATTAGATTGTAGAATTTCAAAGTTTTGAGTTTAAAATTCCTTTGTTAGCACCAGGGCAGTTTTAAGTACAAAGTAGTTTTAAGTGTTAAGTGATTCACAGGATTTTAGAGTCCAAACTTGATTAGTGTAGGCTTAGATACATTTAGTGATTTGGTTTATGAGTTCTCACTTTAGAAATTTAGCCTGCAATTAAGTTTTGGTCAAGTATATCAGCACAAACAGTATTAACTCAGTTAATACTGTTTGATGCTTATCACTTTTCTAGCCATTTTTTAGTACTTGAACTTAGGAGATAGAATTTAGTATAAAGCATCTTAATAGTACTCCATTAGCTTAGTATAGATAATCTTTTAAGTTTCATTTCCAAGCTTTAGATTAGCTTAAATCTTCTTGCAAAAGTGGTATAGTAGCAGCTGGGATTTCTAGCTTATTTTCTTTTGATTTCTAATTTCTAGTTGTAATTTTCAAATTCTTTTTATCTAGGTTTATTATATGTTCATAGAATAGCTTATTTCCAAAATTTCAGTTTCTAGGATTTAGTAATAAGCTAGTTAGCTTATTAGCAATTGTTTAATTCCAGTGATTAAGCTGAACTTTAACTTTTTAATATCAAAGTTCTTGTTATTCTTGTTCACTTGTAGCTTATTTCTTTTTAGAAATCTATAGTACACAATATAAGCTTCATATAGCATCTTTTAGTTTTAACTTTCATTTAGAAATAAGCTAGATATAAGCCAAATACTAGAAAAGTTAAAATTTCAAAGAAAAGCCTTAGTTTCTGTAATGCAGTTTCAAAAGCTTATTTTCTAGCTTATCTAGTGGATAAAATGTCAAAGTGCCTTTGTTAAAGTTGTAGTGTATAAGCTCAGAAGCCTCTTTATAAATTTTTCTTGTGGTGTGGGGGGGAGATGGGTTAAAACTTTTTTTTGGTTGGGGGTATGTGGGTGGTTGTGTTGTCTTTTTAAATTTCTTAAGGGTCGGGGGAGGTGGGTGTGGGTTTTCTTTTTTTTTTTTTTTTTTTTGTTTTGTTTTTTTGGGTTTGTGGAGGGGGGGTTTAAATACTGTTTGGGGGTGAAGAGGGGTGGGGGGGGGGTGGAGTTGTCTTAATTCCTCATTTAAATTTTATTTTTTTTTGTGGATTTGTTGGAGTTTTTAATTTTTTGGGATGGAGGTGGTGGTTTTTTTTTTTTTCTTTTTTTTTATTGAGGTTTGTGAGGGTGGTTGGTTCTTATATTTTTTTGGTTTTTTTTTTTTTTTTTGTGTTGTTTTTTTTTTGGTGTGGGCTGGTGTTTTTTTTTTTTTGTTTATTTGTTATTTTCTTTTATTATTTTTCGTTTTTTTTTATTTTTTGTGGGGTTTTTTTGCAATGTTTTCGGGTTTGTGCGTTTTTTTTTTTTTATGGGAGCTTTTTGGGTATTTTTTTATTTGGGGGATTGAGTATTTTTTTTTTTTGGTTGATTAGTTGGTTGCAAGTTTTTGAGTTGTAGTTAAGTTTTGCTTAATGTAGGTGTGTGGGGGGTTGGGTAGGGCGGTCGTTGTTATTTTTTACGTATTTTTAATGTTGTGGAGGTTTCTCTTTTCTTATATTTTTCTTTTTTTTTTTTTTTGGGAGTTCTGGGGGGCTTGTGTTGGGGGGGGTTTTTTGTGGGCATTGTTTGGTTTTTTTTTTTTTTTTTGTGGTGTTATTTTTTTTTCGATGGCGGCGTAGAGGTGGGGTGTTTTTATGGATTGGTAGGTTAAGTTGTTTTTTTTTCTTTTTTTTTTTGGGGGGGGTTTTTTTGGGCAGCTTATTTTTTAGGTTTTTTTATATTTTTTTGTTCGCGGATGCGTACAGTTCTTTATTTTTGGTTGGGAATCGGGGTTTTTTTTTTTGTTCTTGTAGAAAAGAAAGGTTGTTTTTTGGGGGTTTTTTTTTAAGTTTTTTTTTTTTTTTTTTTTTCAGGTTTTTGGGGTTTTGGTTTTTTTTTTTTTTATTGTGATATTATTTTTAGAGTAGGGGAGGGGGTTATTATTTGTTTTTAAGGGGTTTTTTATCTTTTTCTTTTTTTTTTTTGGTGAGAGTTAGGTGTGGCAGGGGTTTTTTTCTTTTTTTTTGTGTGGGGTGTTTTTAGGAGTTTTTTGGGGCGTTTATTTTACTATTTTTTTGTTTTTTTTTTGGGGCTTTTTTTTTTTGGTTATGGTTATTTTTCTGTGTGGGGGTGGTATTTTTTTTGGTTGGAGGGGTGAGTTTTTTTTTTGGGGGGTGTTTTTTTTTAACCACCCCACTGTCATACTAGGGGGGGGGGGATTTAAATTTTGGTTACGCGTTTTTTCTTTTTATTTTTTTGTTCAAGGTGTTTGGGGGGGTTTCTTTTTTTTTTTATGGTGCGGTTTTTTGAGGGTTTTTTGTTGCGGGTGTATAGTTGGTGATGTTTTTGTATTTTCTTTTTTTTTTTTTTTTTTTTTCTTATTGTTATATTTTTAGTATCGATTATATTTTTCTTTTTTTTCTTTTTGTTTTTGTTATACACAAAGGGGGTAATTTGCTTTTTTAATCGCTTTTTGGTTTGTGGGTTTTTTGTGTTTGAGGGGGGTGGTATGGTTTTGGTTGATTAGTTGTTGGTTGGGGTCTTTTAGAATTTATTTTTTTGGTGGGGGGGTTTTTTTAGGGGGTTTTTTTTTTATTTTTTTTTTTTGATGGGGGTTGGGTTTTTTTTTCTTTTTTTTTTTTAGTTTTCTTTCTTTTTGGTTTTTTTTGTTTTTAGGTGATGTGTTTTTTTTTAAACTGTGTAGTATAGAAGTCAGGTATAACTTTGTAAGTTTTAAGTTTTAGGCTAATTTTCATTTTTTAGATAAGCAATAGATAAGGTAAAAATCGTAGGGTTGTTGAACTTTTTAGATAGTTGGAGGTTGTCTGTTTTAACTAAAGTGTAAAATTTTGATAGTTATCACGCCTACCCATATATTTTCAATTGTAAATTATTCTACCCCTAGACTGTTTAGTTTAATTAAAATGATTTAATATTTTTTTATATTTTAGTTTAACATACAAAATTAGGGTTTAGTTTTTTAATTTGCAAATTAGGAGTTCAATTGCTATATACAAAATTGGAGCATTTCCATACATTGATTTTTGCATTTTATATTGTTGAAAAAATTTTTTCTTTATTTTTCAGTTAAGTTTGTATTTTTAGGAATTAAAGTTGTTTATATCTTGTAATTGTTCTTTTTCTTAAGATTTTTTCATAGAAAAATAGAAAATAGGTGGAGAAAAATATCTAATTCTTTTTGTGTAATTTTCTTTTTAATTCTAGTATTTTTGAAAAAATAAAAATAGAAATTGTAGTGTTAAATTTTTTTTAGAAAAATGTTTTATTTTATGTTAATTCATTTTTTAAAAAAAAGAATTCATATAAGATTCAAAAATAGTTAAAAAATTTCTAATTCTTTTTCCAATAATTTTCTTTTTAAATCTGTGATTTTTAGATTTTAAATGTTGTCTTAATGTAGTGCTTTAGAATTTTAAATTTTAGTTTTTGTTAGCTCAGTTTGCTAATTCTCGTTCGTTTAATTTTGTTCATTAGTTAAAACGATTTTTATCTCTTTAAAATTGTTCGATAGTTTAATTGTGCTATTATTATCTCGTAGTGTAATTCAAAATCAAAACAAATTCCTTTATTTCATTTCCTTGCTCGAATAGAATTATTTCCCGTTATATCAATTCACGACTTGTTGGGATAGACCCGAGAAGAAAATACTTCACGTTAAAATTATACATATTGTGTTTTCTTAAGTGAGATTTTATCCTTTTATTTCTCTTGTTTGAGAAATAATTTGGAAAGAATTTTCACGGGATTAATACTATATATATATAAATTTGACTAGTGCTTACATACGCATATCATGCGCCTTGGGTAAAAATGGCGTGGCAGCACCAAGAAGGTGATGTTTGCAGCCATAGCGGGTCGGCTAGCCTTTTATCCTTTGGTTATATTTTGTGCGTATGTTTAAGCCACACAAAAACAGAGCCGAAATAGTACGTAAAAGTATTTGTATGATTATGTTGTTTCACGATGCTTTGACACGACAAGCTTTGTGAGTTTGCTGCCATGGTTGCGATATGTTGAAAATGGGTCGGCTTCTAGAAATTACGGTTCTGAGTATGTGCTGCCTATCAACTTATTTTAATTTTATGAAAATGCTTTTTCAATTGTGATGAGTTGATGGACCGTGTTGGGTGCCACCCAGCCGTATGTTGGCGATGCATCACTAGATCGTGTTTGCAGCCACGGTAGGTCGGGTGCCCTTTTATGCGGTTCCAGAGTCGCAAATCTGACCCAAACTTGATTTTTTTGTTATATGTTGTGGTTTTGAACTGCAATGGATAGATATGGTATGACAGAGATGATAAACATAAAATGGTATGAAACCCGGGTCGGTAACAAAAAATGCGTTTGATTCGCCATATTTATTGATTTTCAAATAACTGCCTAAAGTAGGCGGCGTACCGGCCCATGTACCCGGACCACTACATTTTTTTACCTACCAAGGTTGCAAACCCATATGTTTAGCGTCTCTCTAACACCTTCTCATACCATCTGTCGGCTATGCCCCAACCCGTTCTGGCAATTACATTTTGTGAGTATTTTATGGGTGCTGCAGTGAATTATGGATATTCAAGCTTTTAATAGACGTGTGTTGCGTTTGGTTATGATGTGTTATTTTGATGCTTTTTGGAGCTGGTGTTTTAATCATACTTGGCTGTTTTGGCTTATGGCTGGTATGCTTATCTCAGGTTAGCTTCTTATGTTTACAAATTACAGCCGATAATGACACCATCATATTCTTGATTTTCTTTTTAATCATTGTGTTATATGTTTATTTTAGGCGATGATGATACTATTGCTTTTGTGCGTTACTGTTAGTTGCTATACCGTGTTGAGTGCCACCCAGTCGTATCTTGGCGTGGCATCATGTGTTTGCAGCCACGACAAGTAGGGTGCCCTTTTATCCGGTTCCAGACTCGCAATTATGATTCGAACGTGATTTTTTGTTATATGTTGTATTTTGGATCTGAAATGAATAGAGGTGACGTGCCAAAGACAATAAACATAGACAGGGTGTGCAACCCAAGTGGGTAACAAAATGAATATGAGCCGGTTCGCCATATATGGAAGTGAATTGTATCCTGGCGGGGCAGCAAGACCGGGCTCTTGTTTGCAGCCATGGCGTTGAAGAAGGTTGCAAAGCCTTCATAGATTATGTCTGATTTTGATAAGTGTGCCCTGCGTCAGCTTATGATGTGTTGTTCTGATGCTTGCTTGATTGGTGTTTTGATCATGCTTGGCTGCTTTGGCTTACGCTTGGTTTGCTTATCCTAGTACCTTCTTATTTTTGCGAATTATAGGCAATGATGACACTATGACATTTGTATGTTCCTTATTAATAATGGTGTGTCAAAATGGCACGTATCTTGGCAAGGCAGTACCAACAAAATGGGTTTTGTAGCCATGGCGTATCGAACACCTTTTTATCCGGATCCGCACATACAAATCTGAGCCATTAAGTTTAGGTATTCGTCTCTATTGACCAGCTCTGCGTTCAAATCATTAGCCAACAACAACGATTTCGAGAGTGAAATTAGATCTCTTTAGGTGTTGACTGATAACTTGAACACATAAATGATCTTTGGAGTCTGATAGGTGTTTTGCCACTGATACGGTATAAAATACACTATATAATATAATATCTCAACAAGAGCAATTAAGAAAATTCCCTAAGGAAAATTCACTCTTTAATATATATATATATATATATATATATATATATATATATATATATATATATATATATAATTATATATATATATATATATATATATATAATTAATATAGTATGTTAACCGGGAAAAAGTAATGATTTCTGAGTCGTTTTTCCAACGATTTGGAGAAGAAATTAAAACCTCGCTGATATTGGAATACTAATTTGAATTGGTTGAGATTGTATTTGGGTTTTCTTATAATATCTTAATTAAAAACAAGCAATTAAAAACACTTAAAGCACTTAACAAATAACGGGAAACAAATAAAATGCGACAATTAAGCAAGTAAACTAAATTTTACTCCTAAAAATGTAAACTAAATTTCTAAACCTAAGATAGGACAAAAGAAAATTTTAGGAAAAAGAAAAACATTTTTTGATTATTTTTGAATTTAATATGAATTAAAAACTAATTTAATCTAATTAAATCTTAAAAAATAGCAAATTAAGTTCTAAAAATTTAGAAAAATGATTTTTAAACTTAGAAAAGTCTAAAATAACATAAAAACTCAGAAAACTATTTCTTAAACTTTTTTAAATTAAATTACTATATTTTTAAATTTAAAATAAAAGCTCAAAAATGGGGGGGGGGGGGGGGGAAAAATTAGATCTAAAAAAGTGTAAAAAAATGATTGTAACTGAATTGTACCGAAAGCTATTGTTTTTTAAAACTAAAAAACTATTTTTTGTATTTTTTCTGAAACTTTTTTCTATTTTTTATGGTATTTTTTTAAGATTTTACTTTCAGAAAAATGATAATATATTAATCTGCTTATGGAAAATTTACCAAAAATTCAGGGGAAAATCACAAAAAAGGATACAAAGAAAGCTAGGAAAATTAGAAAATGACTCAAGCTTATTTAATAAGCACTAAAATAAGCCCTACTATGCTACGACTTATTAATGAAAAAAGGGATGAGCTTAAAAACGTTTTGTACAAGTATTTGATGGAAGGAACAATGATGGATGAGCTTTTGTTAGCAAACTGGTTTAGCATATGGTATATAAGTGTGAGGTCGTGGGTTCGAGGGTGGTTAACCCCTTTTTGCACTTTTTTTTTATTTTTGCTTTTTATGAAAAACTAAATACTAAGGCTTATAGAGGACAAAAAATTAAGCTATTTTAATAAAAGAGACCTAAGCTGAAACTAACTAATAAGCTTAAAAATAGCTTAACAAAGCTGCTGTATCATTAAGTGAACTTTAAAGCTCATTTTTACTTATCCACTTGCAATAAGCTCAAATTAAGCTCAATTTTAAAAACAAAAGAAGTTTTGGAAAGCTTGTGATGTGCTTAATCTATTTATGAAAAGAAAATTGAGCTAGAAACACATTAAGCTTATTGAAATTGGCGATGAAAATGCTAAACTCAGCATAAAGCACAAATGACTCAAAATTAGCTTAAGCTCAAAAAGCTTAATAAGCCAAATCAGGAGCCAATCTTTTGGAAACTAAATAAACAACTTATTAACTACTTATTTAAGCTAGAAAAACAATTACCATAAGCTAAAAATCAAAATTTAAGAAACTACTATACTAACCTACTGTTTTTGAGTTTTTCAGGTTTTTTTGTGACTTTTAAAAGCAAATGTACTAAGGTAAATAAGCTAGCAATTGAAAGATAAGTCCTAATCTGAATTAAGCTATATCTACTCTATACCCTACTTGAACCTTAGAAGCTAAAACCTATGATTGCTAACTTAAAATTTATTCAAAAGAGGGACAGCAGGAACTGATTAGTTCCTGCTGATGCAATTTGCACAAACACAAACCAAGTAGTGCAGGTTTCCTTAAGGGTAAACCTGCACTTAGACACTCTTAGTGAGTGTATATAATCACAATGCAAACACTAACAAAAGCTCAAAGAGCTAAGATCAATTTTAAGCTATAAAACTCAAACTACTAAGTACCCTGGTGCTAAATCACAAATTTTAACTCCTAATTTGATCAAATCTCACATCTAACCTTTGAAAACTCATTTTTAACTAATCTCTAATGAATTAACAACTGTCTCAAGTAAAAACCAAGATTCACTTTGACTATTTGAGGTCAAAGTGAGTTATGCCAAACACCCCTTTCAGGTTTGAGACAGATTTGAAAAACCTTGAAAGATTGAATCTACTTATTAAAACTACAAACCCAGATATTAACTAGCTTATATCAAACTTACTTAACATGATCTAACAATTGATTAACTAGAAATCAAAGATCTATTCTATTCTATCTAATATTTTTGGCTTTTTATGGTTTTATGAAAAATTACTTATAAAACTATGATCTAAACTATTATAAGCAAAAACAGATTAACTATATTAACTAATAAGCACATGAAAGAGATAAGCAACACAAATAAGCAACTAATAAGCATGCAGAATAAGCAAATGAGCAGTTGATACTATAAAGCAAATTTAAGCATTGAAAATTAGATACAAGAGAAAATATAAAGGAAACTTACTTGACCTCTAGCCAAACAAGAGGAACCGATTAAGGCAGCTACAAGCTCCCTAGCTTATTAATAAGCTAGGGTAATAGTCCATGAGGATCCTTCCATTTTAGATCCCCCTTCCATAAGCTCACAAATCCAAAAGCTAAAGTTATTAGTCATTTTAAGCTGATTATAAGTTTAGATATGATTAAGGCTGGATTAAGTAAGCTCAATTTCAGCTTATAGACTGAAAGAGCTTATTGAGTAGCTTATAGGTTTATTGAGACAATTTGGCTCTTTTAGAAAGCTTATGAAATAAGAGAAAAGAAAATTTATAACTAAATTAAACTAAATTTCATTAATAAAAACTGAATTACATTCCTTAAAGAGAAATTACAACTGAATTTAAAAATTACATAAAAAAAACTATATTAGGCTAAAAACTAGAAAAGGGAAAAAGATCATGAACATCTATGTGTGTGTGAATAGGGTGCTATTTATAGCACCCTAGTGAAGCTTCTAGGCCTCCTGAATCCATCTCCTAGCCTTTAATCCGTACCATTGATTCTTCTAATCATTGCCAAATGATTTTGAGCCGTTTGATTATTTTTGTGTGTATTTGAGGATCGCCAATGTGTCATTCCAATGGGGAGTCATTGTGCTAGTTGTGTGAGTAGTTTAGCACAAAATCCCACCACTAAGTGTGCTTTCTTCATAGCTGACGTGGCTTGATCATGAGAGAGGTTAAGTAATCCCTTGATAAAGACTCATTTGACCCTTTATTTGTGTTAAGGAGCTCTTGAATTAACTAATGCAGCCTTTGATTTGGATTTGCCCTCTGTTTTGACTGCTTGGTGAAACGGGAGAGACGAATGAACAGTAATTAAGTCTCGCGCCTTTTTACAACTGAAACGGGTAACTTAATTTTAAACTTTGGCCCTTTGACAAATTGAGTCCCTCTCTTTTGTTATCTCAAGGTAAAGTTATAAAACGATTTTGAGAAATTGCAAGATTAGTCCCTATGGTTTATAAAAAGGTAAATGGACTAGGGTTTTGGGCTTATGGATCCGGGTGAGGCCCATTTAGGCTTAGGGACCATTTATGAACTTTTTTGAAAGTTGAGGGGTTTAAAATGGAATATTTTAGGTCTTGTTGACTTTTGTTGACCATGATTTGACCACTTTGACTAAGGGTTTGACTTTTCCTGGCTTTGCTTCCGGCTTTTGTTCACTCTTCCGTTCTCGTGTCCGTGCTTGCTTGTTTTTGATGGTTTTCTTGTGATTTTTGATTTATCCGTACCTGCATACACAAAACACAAATACAAGCATATTTTTGCCATTTTTGGTCTGTTTTGGGTTTAATTGGGTTATTTTAGGCATAAATGGATATGTGTATTTAACACTTATCAGCCACTGTCAAACGTGCTTAAATATAAAAAATAGCTTCTAATTCGGTAGATGTGAGAGTGACAAAACCCTTATCGTATAGTCGGATGCTACATTGTGCTTGGTAACCATTATTTACATCTAATGTCCCACCAATTGCATGTTGCCTTGATGAGGCAATGATGAATATGACCAGTCTTGCTAGAAGGCATGATAGTCCATAACTTGGCTAGGCAACTTATTTGATATGCTGCAATGACAGACTTATACTTTCTCATAACCTCGAGCTCTTATTTGAGCCAATCGATCCTTCCTTGCAAGCATTGATATTTTACCGTCCCTTTACAATATACAAGAATCAAATCAAATCCTTAAGAATGATTTGAAAATTTAGGTGTAACAGTCAACTGCTTTATGATGTGTACCGATTCTTGAGTAGCTTATCAGCGTTTAAAGCATCAAGTGAGATGTTGTACGCGCATATAAGCTACTCAAGAATAAGAACGCGCATAAGCGGTTTGAGTGCTAATCGTGACATTAGTTAAAAACAAGCAATGTATTTGGATGATATTCCCTCTGTTTGGTTCTTTGCCAAATGAAGCCAATTTAATAATGTTTGCTGATAACATAAAATAGTTTATACTTTTCAATGTCAAAATCCCTTATGAAATTCTCATAATTGTTATAATTCTATAAAAATATATACTTAATCGTTTCATATTTCATTTTTAGGTAAATATGAGCTTTCGAATGGAAAGACGCGGATATTGAAGGATGGGTGATGAAAAATTCACAAAGAGGATATTCCTGAAGAAAACTATGGCGTAGTTGGTTCAATGTAACTTCGCCATAGCCCATACATAAGTCAAATCAAGCATTTCTGGATCAAGACTAACTACGGCGTAGTTGACCTGTTTGGGCCACATCGTACCTGTTGGAAGAATTTTGCATTAGAAGAAACTACGGCATAGCTCCTCGCCTGAGGCTATGTCGTAGTTGACCCAAAATAAAGAAGGAATACATGCATTTGAAGAACTACGGCGTTGCTCATCACTTATGGCTACGTCGTAGCTGATACGAACCTATAAATACATGCCATGTTTTTGCTATTTCGTCATTCATTAGAGAGAGGACACAAAAGTGACGACTAGGGCTTCTCTAGGAGACGTTTTTCAGTTCCATTCACCATCATTCCAAAGGAGAAATTGCTTTTAACCGTATTTGTATTATTCATTCATCGAATAGTTTGTAAGAATTATAATGTTCAATCAATCCATGGTTTCTTTCATTATTACTTCTGCAATCTTTAGCATGAGTGGCTAAGCACCTTAAGAGCTAGCCTAGTTATGATTATAATATTGTATTGATGCATGTTTTTAATGAGGTGTCATTTTATATACTTTTTCGGGGTCATTTAACCCCCTAAATATGCAAATATGCTCAAAATACATGCTTAATTATTTCTTTTTGTGTTTTAAGCACTTGAATGACATTTGGAGGAAATACACGTGACTTGGACTAATTTTAGGAAGAAATAGACAAGATCTCAGCTCTACACAAAATTCAAAGTCAAAAGTCCATACAGAGTCTTGAAATGGCATCAAAAATCATTGTGACGGTGTTAGGATGTCAAAGAGACGGCGTCAGGATTCTTGGTGACGGCGTCAGAAGTAGCCGACTTAAAGAACCCTATAGAAGATTCGGAGTGGTGACAGCGCAATTAACAAGCGACGTCGTCGCGACTATTTTACTATATATACAAACGCAATATTTAGTGTTTTAGTGTGGAAAATTGTGGGATTCATGAGGAATATTTAGGGAACGATTATTATCAATCTTTAGGTCATTTTTAGGGTTCTCAAACCCTATTGTATCCACCATTACTCCATTTTTTAATCAAGTGAAGTTATTTTATCCTTTTAATCTTTCAATATGTCTATGTATTGTTTGATTGAATGTTCTTTGCTTTATTTTAACATGTTAGGCTAAATTTATCAATGTTTGCTTATGATTGCATGAAACTTAGTTTGTAATTCCTTTTACTATTGCTTCTTGTTGGTGGTGTGTACATTAGGCTCTAGAAAACTAGATTCTTAATTGCTTGCGAAGACGTCTAAGGAAACGTGATAGTGTAGAAAGGATACCATCGCAACAATCTTCATACTACATTTCCCTAATATGGTTGATCACCTTTTAAGTGTTTGAACGCATGTGATATACTCTTAGGGGCCTTGTAATAGTCTTCATACTACCTTACTTGTGTGTTGCCTTAACGGAATATTGCATAAAAGTGGGTTCGTGTAATTCGCTTGTGAATTAGGAAATACTTACACATTACACCGCAAGTGTTACGGGCAATAGGGTTAGGAAGAGCATTCTAAGGAGTAATGCATGACTAAGTGAGCACGTTTGTTTACCTATACGAGTTTCCACAGTAGATTATATTAGTAGTTAATTAGTTTAAACCAAACCCCTTCAAACTCGAGATTTTACTTGCTTTCTAAAAATATAAAAAAATAAAAATAATCTTGTTTTAACCCTTAGACCTTAGTTACATTCTATTCAAGCCTTCACAACACTATTTCTCGAGTGAACGATAAATTAACCCCCGAGTCTTGCATATACAACACTACAACGATTAGGTGCACTGCCTAGGGGGTTATAAAACTTCTTGTGTTTACAATGACCGCATCAAGTTTTTGGCACCGCCGCTTGGGGAATAGTCTAGGTTTTGAATTTTATTTAGCTTAGGTCTACTCACTAGATTCCTATCAAGTGAGGTTTTTATTTTTCTTTCTAAATTAGCTTTCTTGTAGTCTATATTTTCTTTGTTCCCTTTGTTTGTAAACCTTCTTTTTCGTTAACCACCATGGGAGACGAAAATCCAATCTGCACTTTAGGAGACTGATCACGACCTAGCCACGAGGGCTATCGAAACACCATTGAGCTCCCCGATGAGAACAATGTGGTGCCTCTATGATCCGACCCCATTCGGTTGGTGCAAAACGGATGCTCATTCCACGGACTTCAGTCCGAGGATCCAAACCAACATCTTAAGGATTTTATAAAACTTATGGACTCACTTGACCTTGATGTTTTAAATAGGGAAAGGATGTGCCAGTGTTTATTTCAATTTTCCCTTCATGACCAAGCTAGCAATTGGCTTGAACGTCTTCCCGTGGGAACCATCTCCATTTGGGAGGATCTCACTACCCGTTTCCTTGCTCAATTATTTCCACCGGGAAGAACTGCTAAACTCTGAAATGACATCTTGATGTTCCAACAACATCAAGATGAATCTCTTGCTGAAGCATGGACTCATTTCAAGGACTTACTCCAAAAAGTCCCTCATCATGGCATCTATCTTTAGCTCCAAGTCTAAATCTTTTATGACCATGTTAATCCCGCCACAAGGCGAACTATTGATCAATCGGCCGGTGGTAAGCTACGTAACAAAAATACTGAGGAATCTTGGGCACTATTAGAGGACCTCGCTCTATATAACAATGAAAGTTGGAATGACCTAAGAGACTTTGCTAAACCGGTCAAGGCAATCTATTTGCCTCAAGATGTCCCGAGCACATCCGACCGTCGTCTCATTGAGCTTAAAAATCAGGTCCAACGCTTAATGGAAGCTCATCTTTCTCCTAACCCACCCATTCAAGTGAACAAAATCGCTTCTTCATGTGAGATTTGTAGTGGTCCTCATGACACTCAATATTGCATGGAACATCTCGAGCAAGCTTTTGTTGATTATGCATCTTCGCGTAACAACGAAGTAGGAGGCAAGTCGTTCACTACCAATTGAGGACCAAGAAACTTTAACGAAGCCACTAATGCTTGGAAGGATACACTAAACTTTAATTGGGCACAAACTCAAAACTTCTCAAGTCCACAAAATGGCTTGTTTTCCACTTACTCTTCCAACATGCCTAACGAACCCTCCAGTTATCAAACAAAACTTGAGAGGGCATTAAATTATTTTGATTCTCATCAAGAAAAAATATTGTCTAGCCTTGGGACCCAACTCAAGGAACAACAAGATGAAGTAATCAACAAAATTAACACATTATGGAACGTTGTTTCGGAAAGGTTTGACAATGCACCCACTCGTGATATTGCAAAAGATTCCATGAGGAACATAAATGACATGTACCATTACCACCTAAAGAATGGGACACCTCCAAATAAATGGTTTATTTTTTTTTTTTTTATTTTTCAATTTTTATTTTTTTTTTTTTTTTTTTTTTAATTTTTTTTTTTTATATTATTTTTTATTTTCTTTTTTTTTTATTTGTTTAGACTTAATCAAAAATAATTAACAAAAAAATATTAAAATATAATAATTAATTTTTTTTCATGAAAAAAAAAATTATACAATAATATATTATAAATTATATCAAAAGAATAATTATTATTTATATTATCATTATTATTAAATATATAATATATATAATTAAATGTTATAATAATTTATTTTAAATAAATAAATAATTATTATTTTTTTATATTATATTATATAATTTTAAAATTATTTCTTTTATAAAAAATTAATTTTATATATGAAAAAAAATTTAATAAATTTATTTATAAATGTATTATAAATATAAATATTATAAATATAATACTAAATTTTTTTTTATTTATTATTTTTTGATTTTTTTAAAATAAAATTATATTCCAATTTTTGAAATTTTTTTCTTTAATTTATATTCAATTTTTCTTTTGATATTTTGGTTTTTATATACTTATTTTATTTATTACTTAATAAAATTATTATTAATTTTTTTTTTTTTTTTTTTATTTATTTTTTTTTCTGTTTTTTATTTATTTTATTTTTATTTAATATGTTTATTTAAATATTTTTTTTTTTTAATGTTATAAATTTTTCATTTTTATGGGAGGGGGGAGGGGGGGGGGTGGAGAGAGGGTTATTTATTATTATTTATATTAAATTTATTTTATATTTTTATTTTTTTTTTTTTTTATTTTATATTATTATTTTTTATTTAGAGTTTTATTTATTTTTTTTTTTTTTTTTTTTATATATTATTATATTTTTTTTCCAGATTGTTTTTTTTTTTTTTTTTATTTTATATAATTATTAATTTTTTTTTTTTTTGTTTTTTTTTATTTTTTTATTTTTTTATTTATTTTTACAGATTTTTAATTTTTTATTTTATTTATTTTTATTTTTTTTTATTTTTTATTATATAATTTTTTATATATTTATTTTTTTTAGTTTTTTTTTTTTATTTTATTTATAATTTTTTTTTTTATATTTTGTTTTTTTTATTTCATTTTTAATAATTGGTTTTTTTTATTATTTTTTTATTCTATTAATTTATTATATTGTTTTTGTTTTTTTTTTTTTTTATTATATTTCTAAAAATCCATTTTATAAAATAAAAACAAATAAAAAAAAATATAAAAAAAAAAAAAAAATAAATAATATAATATCTTATAAATAAATAAATAAGAAGATAAATAAACATAGATGTAATAAATACATATTAAAAAAAAAATAAATAAAAAAAATATATATATAATTCACATAAAAAAAAAAAAAAAAAAAAGTTAAAGAAAAAAGGGGGAAAATAATCCCAAAAAAAAAAAAAAAAAAAAAAAAAAAAAAAAAAAATAAAAAAAAACAAGAAAAAAATAAAAAAATAAAAAAAAAAAAAAAAAAAAAAAAAAAAAAAAAAAAAAATAAAAAAAAAATAATAGAAAAAAAAAAAAAAAATAAAAAAAAAAAAAAAAAAAAAAAGACAAAACCCAGAAAGAAAAAAAAAAAAAAACAAAAGAACAAAAAAAAATAAAAAAAAAAAATAAAAAAAAACCCATCCAGCTCCATCAACCCATGCTAGAACGTCTTCCCGAGGTAACCATCACCATTAGTGTGTGAGGAAGCACACTACCCGTTTCCTTGCTTCCATAATTCCACCCTGGAAGAACGCAAAACTCCAAATGACATCGTTTATGTTCCACAACAACCTCAGAAGAATCTCTTGCTGAAGCATGGAACTCAATTTCAAAGACTTACTCCAAAAAGACCCTCATCATGGCATCTACTTTAGCTAAAAGTCTACATTCTTTATAGACCATGTAATCCCGCCACAATGCCGAACTATAGAACAATCGCCGGTTGTAAGCTACATAACAAAAATACTTAGGAATCAAGGGCACAAATAAGGACTAGGACCTCACACCTATATAACAATGAAATATGGAATGACCTAAAGACATTGTCTAACCGGACAGAGGCAACTATTTGCCTCAAGATGTCCCGAGCACATCCGACCGTCGTCTCATTGAGCTTAAAAATCAGGTCCAACGCTTAATGGAAGCTCATCTTTCTCCTAACCCACCCATTCAAGTGAACAAAATTGCTTCTTCATGTGAGATTTGTAGTGGTCCTCATGACACTCAATATTGCATGGAACATCCCGAGCAAGCTTTTGTTGATTATGCATCTTCGCGTAACAACGAAGTAGGAGTCAAGTCGTTCACTACCAATTGAGGACCAAGACACTTTAACGAAGCCACTAATGCTTGGAAGGATAAACTAAACTTTAATTAGGCACAAACTCAAAACTTCTCAAGTTCACAAAATGGCTCGTTTTCCACTTACTCTTCCAACATGCCTAACGAACCCTCCAGTTATCAAACAAAACTTGAGAGGGCATTAAATTATTTTGATTCTCATCAAGAAAAAATATTGTCTAGCCTTGGGACCCAACTCAAGGAACAACAAGATGAAGTAATCAACAAAATTAACACATTATAGAACGTTGTTTCGGAAAGGTTTGACAATGCACCCACTCGTGATATTGCAAAAGATTCCATGAGGAACATAAATGACATGTACCATTACCACCTAAAGAATGGGACACCTCCAAATAAATGGATCATCAAAAGTTCATCAAAACTTCTTTCTCCAAAGTATCAAGCATAATCATCTCTAGGAGAACAAGATAGGAACTCCTCCCCAAGACGCGTTCATTTTGTTAACACAATCACCATAGTAAGAAAGGAGGAAGAATCTAAAGAAGTTAAACCCTTAAAACTTGATAGTGATGATCTCCACCTTAATAGGAATGATGGAAACCCAGTGGATAAGGAATCAGAGGCTTCTGAAATAGTCATTGATGAGAAAGAATTAAGTGATCATTGAATCAGTGATGATGAATGTGAAGTAGGTAAAAACAAAGAATGGATGAAGTATGAAGGACCTCTTGACTTAGTAGACACGCGTGAAGAGTCAGTCTATGAATCTTTGATAGAGAAAATGTTGAGTTGTTTATTAAACTTCAACTTTAGGATTAAGAAAGGGGACCCTAGTAACCTAAAGATTCCGTGCTTGATAGGGCGTAAGTTCATAGCCAATGCATATATCGGTTTAGACTTACCCATGAATATTATGTCCTTAGCGTGTTACAATGCCATTAGAAATCAGGGGTATGAATTTAGGGGCAGAATTTCGTTGGAATAGGGAAAGATATGCATGTATTTGTAGGAAATATGAGTTACATCATTTATAAACTTTTTTGGGATCATTTAACCCTCTAAATCATGAAAGTATGCTCAAAATACATGCTTAATGGTTTCTTTTTGTGTTTTTAGCATTCAGATGACATTTAGAGGAAATACACGTGACTTGGACTCATTTTGGGAAGAAACGAACAAGATCTCATCTCTATACAAAATTTGAAGTCAAAAGGCCATACAGAGTCTAGAGACGGCGTTACATATCATTGTGACGGCATTAGGATGTCAAAGAGACAGTGTCAGGATTCTTGATGACGGCATCAAAAGTAACTGACTTAAAGAACCCTACAGAAGATTCGGCGTGGTGACGGCGTCGCAATTGACAAGCGACGCCATCGCGACTATTTTACTATATATACAAATGCAATATTTAGGGTTTCAGTATGGAAAATCGTGGGATTCATGAGGAATATTTAGGGAACGATTTTTATCAGTCTTTAGGTCATTTTTAGGGTTCTCAAACCCTATTATATCCACCATTACTCCATGTTTTAATCAAGTAAAGTTCTTTTATCCCTTTAATCTTTCAATATGTCTATGTATTGTTTGATTGAATGTTCTTCACTTTCTTTTAACATGTTAGGCTAAATTTATCAGTGTTTGCTTATGATTGCATAAAACTTAGTTTATAATTCCTTTTACTATTGCTTCTTGTTGGTGGTGTGCATGTTAGGATCTAGAAAACTAGCTTCTTAATTGCTTGCAAATACGTATAGGGAAACGTGATAGTGTAGGAAGGATACCATCGTAACAGTCTTCATACTACCTTGCCCTAACATGGTTGATCACCTTTTAAGTGTTTAAATGCGTGTAATATACTCTTAGGGACCTTGTAATAATCTTCATACTACCTTACTTGCGCGTTGCCTTAATAGAATATTGCATAAACAGTAGGTTCGTGTAATTCGCTTGTGAATTAGGAAATACTTACACATTACACCGCAAGTGTGACAGGCAATAGGATTAGGAAGAGCATTCTAAGGAGTAATGCATGATTACGTGAGCACGTTTGTTTACCTTTACGAGTTTCCATAGTAGATTAGATTAGAATTAGATTAATAGTTAACTAGTTTAAACCAAACCCCTTCAAACCCGAGATTTTATTGCTTTCTAAAACATATAAAAATACCAAAATAATATTCTTTCAACCCTTAGACCTTAGTTACATTCTATTCGAACCTTCACAACACTATTCCTTGAGTAAAAAATAAAATAACCCCCGAGTATTGCATATACTACACTACAACGATTAGGTGCACTGCCTAGGGGGTTGTAAAACTTCTTGTGTTTACAACAGCCGCATCAGTTTTCTTGTTTAATTATCATTTATTTGGATCTGTTATTAGATCCTCGCGTTTTGGTAGTGCTAAGGCTAGTGTAGATCCTCTTAAGCTATTTAGTAGGCCTAAGTTGTTGAAAGGTAGTCTATTAGAATACTAGGAAGATGTTGGCATATGTTCTTAGAGTAGGGATTGCCCAAATCACCGCCTGTATTAAATTAGGCATTGTTAAAGCGCAAGAAATCCTTTTAGTAGGTTTTAATGTCAAGAAGTGGGATTGTCAACATTTAGGAAGGTCCTTAGAGTAGTTTGAGGTTTAATGACTACAATCTAGATGCCCAATTTTTGTAAACAACGGGATTGAGATCATAAGAAGTATAGGTTAGGTTCCTATTACAACTCGATCCTAACAATATTAGAACCACCATAATAAACGGTGATTATACATTGCACTATGAAACATAATCTTCACGATAATAGAGCATTAGCTAGGCTTGTTTGTTTTTCTCTCTTGATTTAATCTTCAATTTCATTCTAGTATTTAATTTACTTGCAATTCTTACTCAAAACATCTTTTAAAACCGTGACAATTCAAATTAATAAACTAAAACACTTAGCTCTTAAGAAGACCTCAGATTTACCAATCCTACAATATTCACCACTGGGTTCTCTGCCCGTTAGTGCATTTGTTGACCATAGGTGAACGAGTTTTATAAATATTAAAACTTGGTAATTAGTTTAAAACAATATACACATCAAGTTTTTGGCGCCCATGCCGGGGAGCTAAATTCAGTTTTTAGTTTGAATTTCTATAATAATTGTGCATTTAAAATTTTCTCTTATTTTTGCTTTAGTTTTTGTTTAGTCTTGATTATTAATTTTGTTTGATTTAAATTTCAGGTAGCAAAATGGGTGACGTTAACATCAACACACTCACCATGGAGCAGTACTTAGCATTGACTCGAGGGAACTAAGCGCCAAGCGTGGTTAAGCCTGAAATAAAAAACAATGTCAACTTTGAGATCAAGAACCAGTTCATGAGAGATCTAAGAGAAGACACATTCTCTGGAAACAAGAATGATGATACTTATGAACATGTGAATAGAGTTTTGGACATTGTTAGTCTCTTTAGCATACCAGGAGTTTCTCATGACGCAATCATGTTGCGCATATTTCCTATCACACTCACTGGAGCTACCAAGATATGGATTGATAGGATACCTTCAGGAACAATCAACACTTGGTATCTACTTGAGAAAGCTTTTATCCAAAGATATTGTCCACCGTCCAAGACCTTAAAACAGCTTGAAGAGATTCATAACTTCAAGCAAGAAGGAGATGAAACATTGTACCAAGCTTGGGAAAGGTATAATGGTCTCTTCTATAGATGTCCAACACATGATCTTAACAGCCAACAAAGAGTTAACATCTTCTACAAGAGACTGGACACCCCGACCCATTAATTACTTGCTTCACAGGGTCCGATCCCTGGAATGACACCAACCCAAGCGTGGGGGCAATTTAAACTATGGCAGATCATTCACAAAAATGGCATGATAGATCCAAAAATAGAAGGACAAGCAGTGGTAGCTCAGATGGAATTGCTGCTATCACAAGCAAGTTGGATAGTCTTGAGGCGAGACATGAAGAAACTGAAAGAGAATGTGCATGCTATCCAAGTAGGTTGTGGACTATGTGGGGGAGCACATCTTGACAAGGAATGTCCGCTCAACGAAGAAGTGAAGGGAATTGAGGAGGTCAAGTATGGTGAGTTTGGAAGATCTTTTCTAGACAATGGTGGAAATGGAGCTAGGTACCGCGTAAGTCCATCGAGATACTATACGCGTATGGAAAACCGCCTACCGTTTGGCCAAAAAAAAACCAAGCCTTGAGGATCTCATCAACAAGCACATTGAGGAATCAACTAGGAGAAGAAATGAGACTGAAGATTGGATGAAAAAGCTTCAGGAGAACACAAACATGAACATAAGGAACCAAAACGCCGCATTAAAGAACTTAGAAACACATGTTGAGCAATTGAAAAAGGATTTCCATGCAAAGGCTGCTAAGGAGGCGCCTAACTCATCTACCCTAATTGGTCATTGCAAAGCAATATTTGCTGACAATGGTGCTCAGAATGATGAAATTTGTTCTAATGAAACTAAAGAACTCCACATAGTATCTTTTATTAGTGGTTGTGATGTGAAGGTTTCTAAGAGGGAGAATGAAGGGTCATCAGGAGTTTTGCCATGCCAACTACCACCAAAAGAGTTAAATCCAGGAAGTTTCACTCTTCTCTGCACTATTTGTAGTTTAAATATGTATGCATTGGCAGACTTAGGTGCTAGTGTTAATATCGTGCCATACTCGATGTTTAAAAATCTAAAACTAACTAATCTTAAGAAAACAACAATGTTTGTTGAAATGACTGATATGTCTAAAAAGGCTCCTATGGGAATAGTGGAAAATGTTCTTGTAAAAATTGATAAGTTCATATTCCCTTATGATTTTGTGGTTATTGATATGTTAGGAAATCCTTATGAGACTTTGATATTAGGTAGTCCGTTGATGAGGTGTCATTTTATACACTTTTTCGGGGTCATTTACCCCCTAAATCATGCAAATATGCCCAAATTAGGTGCTTAATCATTTGTTTTTATGTTTTTAGCATTTGGATGGCTTTTGGAGGAAATACACTTGACTTGGGCTAAATTAGAGAAGAAACGGACAAGACTACGACTCTACACCAACTATCTTAAAGAAAAACATACAGTGCGTGGAGACGGCGTCGCCAATTACAAGTAACGGCGTCAAAGTTATCAAGTGACGGTGTCATGGAATTCTAGACGGTGTCAGAACGAAACCGACTTAAAAAACCCTAGAAGACCATTGTGGCACGATGACGTCAGGAACATAAAGCGACGCCATCGAGCTTGTTTTCTTATATTTACAAATCCGTTTTTAGGGTTTTAGTGTGTAACTTTTAAGAGACGAACCCTAGTTTTAAAAGACGACTTTGGCAGCCTTTAGGCTCGTTTTTAGGGTGTCGAAACCCTCTTGTAACAGCCTCAACTGCATGATTTAATCAAGTGAAGTTCATTTATCCTTTATCTCTTAATATGTCTATGTGTTTTATGATAGATTCTTGTTCTTCTACTTTATTTGCCATGCAAGGCTAGATCTATTAGTATTTACTTATGATTGCATGAAACTTAGATTGTAAATCCTTTTAATGTTGCTTCTTGTGATGGATGTGCGCGTTAAGCTTTAAAAAACTAGCCACAAGATATTAAATTGGCATAGACGTCTAGTGAAATGTGAGTGTGTAGAAAGGATACCATCGGTAACAGTCTTCATACTACCTTACCCCTAATATGGTTGATCCCTCTTAAGATATTTCAATTGCATTTAATATACTCTTAGGGTCTTGTAATAGTCTTCATACTACCTTACTTGTGCGTTGCCTTAACAGAATATTAAATAGATGACGGGTTCGTTTAATTCATTCATGACTTAGGAAATACTTACACAGATCATCACAAGTGTGACAAAGCAACAAGATTAAGAGAAGCAATCTGAGGAGTAGTGCATGATTAAGTAAATACGTTCGTGTTTCATATAAGTTATCACCAAAGTAGTTTAGATTTATTTTATTAATTATTAGTTTAATTAAACTAACCTCTCAAACCATGATTTTACCTGCTTTCTATAAAATCAAAATACAAAAATAATCTTCTCTCAACCTCGTAGACCTTTGTTAGATTCTGATCGAGCCAACCCAACCTATTCCCTTAGAGAACGATAACAACCCCTCGAGTCTTGCCTATACTACACTGCAACGGTTAGGTACTCTGCCTAGGGAGTTGTAAAACTTCTTGTTGAAGTCTTTACGACGACCGCATTAAGTTTTTGGTGCCGCTGCCAGGGAAATAGTTAGCTTTCGACCATTGTTTAACTTAGGTCTACTCTCTTGATTCCTATCAAGTGTGATTTTTATCTTCGGTATATTAGCTTTCTCATAGTCTATCTTTTCTTTGTGTTATTTGTTTCGTAATCTATTGTCGTTGACCTCCATGGGAGACAAAAATCCTATCCGTGCTCTTGGAGATTACTCCAAACCTAGCCACGAGGTCTACAGGAACACCATTGAGCTCCCTAAAGGGAACAATGTAGTACCTCTTCGATCCGACACCATCCGGTTGGTGCAAAACATATGCTCATTCCACAGACTTCGGTCCGAGGATCCAAACCAACACCTTAAGGATTTTTTAAAACTAGTGGACTCACTTGACCTTAACGGTGACAATAGGGAAATAACACACTTTCTTTTATTTCAATTTTCCCTTCGTGATTAAGCTAGCAATTGGCTTGAACGTCTTCTAGCAGGATCCATCTTAACATGGGAGGATCTTACCACTCGTTTCGTTGCTCAATTCTTTCCACTGGAAAGGACTACAAAACTCCGTAACGACATCCTGATATTCCAACAACATCAAGGAGAGTCTCTTTATAAAGCATGGACTCAATTCAAGGACTTACTCCAAAAAGTCCCTCATCATGGCATCAATCTTTGGCTCCAAGTCTAAATCTTTTATAACCATGTCAATCCCGTCACAAGACGAACCATTGACCAATCGGCCGGTGGTAAGCTTCGTGACATAAATGCCGAAGAATCATGGGAACTATTAGATGATCTCGCCCTATATGACAATGAAAGTTAGAACGACCCAAGGGACTTCGTTAAGCCAGTCAAGGCAATCTCTTTGCCTCAAGATGTCCCGAGTACATCCGACCGTCGTCTCATCAAGCTCAAAAATCAAGTCCAACGCTTGATGGAAGCCCATCTTGCTCCTAAGCAACCTGTTCAAGTGAACAAAATCACTTCTTCATGTGAGATCTGCAGTGGTCCCCACGACACTAAGTACTGCATGGAAAATCCCGAGTAATTCTTTTGTCGAATGTGCGTCCTCGTGTAATGACGAAGCGGGAGGCAAGTGGTACACTTTCAAACCCAAGCAAAATAATCTTGGTGACACCTGCAATCCGTCATGGAAAAGTCACCCGAACCTTAGGTGGAGACAACCCTAAAATTCTTAAAATAATTTTTCAAATCCACATAATCGGTTTCAACCCAACGGTTCGATCCCGAACCGCCCCTTCAACAACAATCCTCAAAGTTTTAATAATCAATCAAATCTTAAAGGATTGGTATCCAACTTCATGGCATCTCAAGATGTTAAATTATCTAAGTTTGAAGCCGATTTCAAAAAACAAAAAAGCAAGATGACCAACAAAATTGACACAGTCTTGAAGGCCATCACCGATCGAATAATAGGAGCACTCCCAAGTGACACAGTCAAAAACCCAAAACTAAATGCTAATTCTACCTCTCTAGTTTTGTCTGCTCGTTCTTACCCAATGAAAGATCCCCAATGCTCATCTCATCCTCCTAATTTGATCAATGCTGTCAAAACGTGTTCCAAAGAGATAAACCATTACCAAAAGGACCAACTGCAAATGGTCACGGAAATTAGAACACGATAAAGTGAAGTACTCGAGCAAACTTTAGAAGATGAATTCAAGGATTTGCATCTTAATCTACCGATTCTCGAAGTCCTAGCTCATGCTCCAATGTATAATGCAATTCTAGACAAATACATGGAGAACTTAAAGCTAGGCGAAAATGGGTCCGCATTTATCCAAGGCGAAATGCCTAAAAGGATGGAAGACCCCGAATTATTCACTCTACCTTATAGACTAGGGGATTCCAAACCTTTTGATACCTTAGCTGATTTAGGGGATTGCGCGAACATAATCCCGTTATACCTCTTCAAAAATCTCAACATAGGACTATTAAAGGAAACTGACCATGTTTTCGGGTTAGCAGATGGAACCAAGTCTTATCATGTTGGAATCGTTAGAGATGTAGAAGTCCACATAGGAAGACTAAAACTCTTAAATGAATTTTACGTAATCGACATGAAGAAGGACCCCAAAACACTAGTAGGAATAGAATTCCTAGCAACCTCCAATGCATTTATAAATTGTAGGAAAGCCAAAATAATGATAGGAGAAGGGATTACTAGGTCAATATTTGATTCGTTATATGTTATGAAGTGATAATCGGGATCCTACATTATTGAACCACGTTAAGTAAAAAAGAGTCATACAAACCACGACCTAGCTCAGACGGTATAGGTACCCAAACCCATTACTATGTTAAGAAGGAATTCATGAAATGTCATTTTCCTGGAGAATGGGAAATAGCTAGAGATGCTAAGATCAATCCCTTTATTGACTTTCTAGTGTTTAGAAGAATGGTAGAATTCTTAGGGGCTCTACCCATAAACCTTAAAGAAAACATGTGGGAGTCAAAGGACTTAATAGAAAATCCAATCAACTAGAACAAACCACCTAAAAATGGAGACGGGGCATGGCATGCCAGGATTAGGATAATTGATCCGAATGGAGAAGAATTCACCAAAACCTTCCAATCAATCCCCACATCTAGAAAACTTTATAAAAAAAAGAATCCAAGAGAGATCATTGACTTGGATCATTTCCATGACACCTAGACTTGTGACTTCGAGTCTAGCTACAAGACTCATAAATAAAGAAAAGCGCTTTTTGGAAGGCAATGATATCGTATAAATACGTACTAGCCGTATGTATATAATATTAAGTATCCCGTTAGAAATAAGAATCACTTTAGGAAAAGTAATAATTAAATCTTCCGGAGTCGTATCCCAACGAGAGTTGAATTTGAAAATCACGAAAATGCTTCCAATTTAATGCTTGAATATCTTTTAATTTTTTGTTTTTAATTAAAACTAAAGAAAGCGATAAACTAGATTATACTAAATATTAAGCAAGCTAAAAAGATGAAGAATATATAAAGAAAAATATGCTTGTCAAGTAAAAGTGAATAGATTCTTAAGTGTGAAGTTTTAGATCTTAATGACGAATTAATATCCGTCTAAATAATCGTTTCCTCAAAACGTTGGCTAATATTAAAAACAACTTTTTATCAAGATATTAATTACTAGTTTGATGCCTACTTAATCTTACGGCTTTTGCCCGTTCGACTAAATAAAACACTAAACTAAATAACTTTTGCAAATTATTAATCACTAATCTCTTATTAAATTCCACACTTAATTCACTATTCATCAACTTACTTAACAAGCATATAAAAATCTACTCGCTAAACATGGAAACTAAACTAACAATAATAAGCATAACAATAATAACGAACATATTAAGCTAAATAAACTAAAACTACTAATTATTAAAAAAGGAAAAGAAGGAAAAACCCGATTGACGAAACCGATACGAATAAACCACCTGATTATATAAACTAAACCAAATGCCAAGTTTATTTCTCAATTAGACTTTATTTACTTAATTAGTTTATAAAGTATTTAAACTTTATTCTCTAATAAGCTAGTAAAATCTAACTAAGCTCTAAACTTAGAAAATAAAGTAGCCAATGTGTTGAACCGATCACATCAACAGGCCCACAATAGTTAAGACAAATAACCATAAGCCAATCGACGACTCAAAACGAATATTAAGCTAATACTCATTAACAGAGAAAAAAAACCAAATCTACTACTAATCCACAATTCAGTACATCAATAACAGAAGAAACAAAATAAATCTAACAACACGAATCATAACCTGGGAAAACTCAGTAAAACATTAACAACCACGAATCAATAACAAACTCAGTACATCAATAACAAACTTAGTACATCGATGGACATAACTTGGGGAAAACTCTTCACCATGTTCGAATCATAAACAATCGGAACCAAATATAAGTAAACCTGTAAAACTAATCCCATGTTCGAAACATCAATAACAACCAATCTGAAATCATATTTAAATAATTCAAAACCGATTCATCACACAATAAACCTACTACTGTTACAAATCATTGAATGGAAATTACATAAAAGAGATTTTCTAATCTACTCCTATACTAACTTGCCTGCTACCCTAATCTACTACTCCATGCGAATGAAAATAATGAAAAAAATAAAGATAAGAAAAATATGATAAAAAGATGTGTTGCTCTACTCCTATCCTACCTACTCGAATGAAAAATAAAAGAAAAGAATAGATAATAGATGTAAGATGATGATGCCCCTTTTATCTTTGCGTTTCTTTAAAGCAGAAGTACCATATTGGGCTTGGTACTCGTTTCTGATTTGGGTCACATCAAGAAAGTAAAAGTGTTGGGCCGAGATTCATTTGCACTACTAATGATGGGCTGAGCTTTAACTTGGGTTGGGTTTTGAGTGGCTGAATTTGGTTAGCAAGTTGTATTAATCTTGGGCTTTAATAAGTATGGGTCGGTCTGACCCATATAAATGGTGTCGGGCCGGCCCAATAAGAGATGAAGGCACCGTCGGACTTGTAATCTCGTGCTCTTTCCAATGGCATGCTCGGGGAATATTAACTACTTCGTCTTGATCTCGAAAAACGCGTAAACGTCTTCCAATCTTAACCGAAAGTCTCCGTTTTTGCTTTGTTTTCAATCCTTTGTACCTGCAAGATATAAAAACACAAACCAAACATATTTGCAATAATAATATTAAGCATATTTCATATTTTTAGTCCAATTAATAGTGTTTTTCGAGGTATAAATGATGTGTCACACATCAGGCAACGTAATATTTATTTTCCCGCATTTAGGAGTGTCTTGTGTTTTAACTCTTTATTATTTATTCTTTTGTGTTTGAATCATTTGTAACATGCTTTGCTTTGTTTT
>BQNB010054906.1:0-20069 GCA_026074375.1 Tanacetum coccineum
ATAAGATTTTGGGTTTGATTCTAGCTTTACTTTGGTTAAAATTTGTTTTAAACTAGCTTATTATAGTCTTAGGTTCATCTGGTTTAAGTTTTTAATAAGTCAAATTCCTTTTTGAGTCTTAAATTTTAGTTTATCAAATTGTCTATCAAAAAGAAAAGCCAAAAAAAATTAGAAGTAGTCTGTCAATTTTAATTTCCTTTTTAGCTTATTTACTTAATCAATTTCCTTAATTCTAGCTTCTATGTGTTCTTTGAGAGTCAATCTTTATCTGTTTTTAACTTTTCAGCTTAATGTCTTAGCTTATTAGTCTTATATCTTAGCTCAAAAGTTAGTTATTAGTCTTTTAAGTTGCTTTTTAGTCCACTGTCTTTTAGCTTATTTAGAATCTTTCAGCTTGTAATGTTAGCTTATCTTTGGTCCTCTGTGCTTATTAGGTCCTAGTCTTTATCTGTTTTCATGTGTCAGCTTATTATATATGCTTATGTGGTCTTAATCTTAGTTTAAAATTGGTTAAAAATCCTTTATAAGTTTTTTTAAGTATGCTGTCTTAGTTGCTCTTTAATGTTTTTCAGCTTATTTTATGTGCTTATTTTTAATCTTTTATGCTTATTAGGTTTAGGACTTCCATATATCAATTTTCTCACCCAATCACAATACTGGTTGTTTTAAGACGTACCTATTTAGTGTTTTTAGTTGCTTTTGAGTCTAAATAAAACCAAACAGTTTTGCTTAATAGTCATTAGCTAGTTTTCTAAAACTGCCACTTTTTAATCTGCTTATTTCTAGCTTATTTTTTAGTTTTGTCAAAAAGTCCATTTATTAAAGTTGTTAGTTTTAGCCTATAGTTTAGCTTTTTCAAAAAGAAAATGAAAAAAAATGTTTTATCAAAAAGGAAGTCACAGGTTTCGAACCTGTGACCTTCCCCTTAACCCCCAACACTTTAACACACACTCCCTCTACCAACGCGCCCTTGGGACTTTTTCATTATTACTTTGCACAATTAATTACTTAAGTGCATTATCAGTTTTGGCTTATCAGCCCTTATTTGCTTATTTCCAGCTTATTCAAATAAGCTGGTGAACCCGTTTTATTTTTCTTAGGATTAGATTTGTTCAAAGTACTTTCCTTAATTTTTTTAGATTTTTATAAATTAGTTTAATTTTTTAATAATATTTTTAGATTAAATATGTTTTTAATTCATAAAAAATTAAATAAAAGTCAAAAAAATATAATTCTTTTTTCTAAAATTATTTTTAATCATTTAGGACCTTTAGAAATTAAATTTGCATTTTTAGGGTTAAAATTTGATAATTTAGGTTTGTAGTCGCGTTTTTAAATTCCCATTAACGTTTTTAGTTTAAATTTTTAATTGCATTTAATTATTGCTTGCTTTTATTTGTTTTTACATTAGTATATTAGAATCCAAACTTAAATCTTTTATGATAATCAAGCTCGATTTGCAACATTAACGTAAATTTCTATTCACTTCTCACCGAGGAGAATGATACCCGTGTTGATTACTTATTATTCTTTCCTAAGAATAATTTGTATGATACTTAGCTTACGTATATGTATATTATATATATTTAAGGGTTATTTGTTTGATACGTATTTAGACGAACATCAGGTGGCATTATCTGTATGGGGAAACTTGTGATATCTTTACAGATCACAAAAGTCTAAACTATCTCTTTACTCTGAATGAGTTAAATATGAGGCAAGAACGTTAGTTGGAACATCTGAAGGATTATGACACAAATATTCATTATCATCACGGCAAGGCTAATGTGGTAGCGAATGCACTTAGTAGAAAGAACTCTGAAATTACGGCTTGTCTCAAAATTCAGCCTAAGATCAAAGATTTAGAGCTCATGAAAGTTGAATTACGTGTTAGTGGTTTTGAAAGTTATACCCTTAAGATTGAACCTAACCTTATTTTACGGATCAAGAAAGCTCAGAAGCAAGATGGCAAATTATGGTCTATGTTAGAAAATTTGAAAGAGTTAAGCCGACATAATCTCGGGTGGACGGTCATGGTGTGATAGGGGACGATAATAGATTATGTGTTCCTTACGATTCCTTTCTTCGAGAAGTTGTTTAACTGAGGCATATAGTTCTCCCTTCTCCATTCATTCAGGCCCTACTAAGATATATATAGACTTGAAGCAGAGTTTCTAGTGGAACGATATGAAACATAATGTGGCGAAGTTTGTGACTAAATGCTTAACATGTCAACAAGTTAAAATTAAACATCATCAACGTGCAAGTTGTTAGGTTCATAAAAAGTGTCGATTATATGGTTTTATTATATTTAGTTTTTAGTCTTTATTTTGTTAAGAATATAATAGTTTGTGATAAGGTTTATTATGCTAAAAGAATGAAATAGCATAATTACCAAAGTATAGGGACTAGAAGTGAAACATTAGAAAAATAAAGGAAGGGAAGCTTCCTTCACTCTCCTATAAATACCCCTCCTAATCACCATTAGAAGGGTAAGCCTTGTAATAATTTTTTCCTTTTTCCCTCCATTTTATAATATTTGAAAATTAAATACTTGCCTTCCTCTACTATTCTCTCTAAGCTTTCATGGTTGATTATGTATAATTCAAGATAAACAAGACCTAACAAGTGGTATCATACGCCATTAGAGAATTAGAGTGATTCGATTTGTGGATTGTTACACGTCCGAGTACCATACAATGCAATTCGGAGGATTCAGTTGAGATTTTTGATATTTCGATTTGTATTTTGGCAGCTATTTTGAGTAATTGATCATTATCGAGTATCCTAATGGATTTGACGTGATGAATTACTGTGGATTTTGCATTCTAGGAAGTGTTTTACCATTCTCGGAAGGGGTTTTACTATTTTCGGATCATTTCTTTACATTTTCGGAAATTTGAGTATCACTATTAGTTTAATTTCGATTGAAAAGTGTTGTAATAGATATATACGCATTTTTGGTTCTATCGAAAAATGTATATTAGGTGGTTATTCATAAACTCGGTTGTCTATCGAGTTTCATAAGTATTCACACATTTTTAGTTTTATCGAAAAGTGTGAATAAGGATTTAGTGATTTAATCTCGGAAATTAGCTTACAAAGTGTTAAAACATCACAATTTCACGGTTTCATCGTGAGTTGTGTTTTTGTAATACAAATTCGGCAATTGTTAAATGAGTAAATCAAATTCGGTTCTATTGAGTTTGATGTTATATGAGTTTTGGATTATTCAGTCATTATAAATTTCGGTTTTATCGAGTTTGTGGTTATTGTTAATCCATAATCAAAGGATTTTTCAAATCTCAGTTCTATCGAGTTTGATTAAATCGATTTTTTTGACTAAAACAAGATAATCGATTTCTAGGATTAAGTGGATTTCCGAGTTGAATACATTTTTACTGTTACCGAATTTGAAAGTATTCTTTGTCCGAGTTTTAGTTCTGTCCGAGAAGTGTACTGATTCTGACTACTTATTATCCAAGAAAAGTGTTGTCCGAACTTGACAACTATTACCGAGTTTGGAAATCTTCTCACAAATATCACTCATTTTCGTCTACAAAGATCCAATCTTTGAATCATAAGAAGTGTTGACATCCAAAACATATCAACAATCTCTCGCTGATGCCGGTTCTGAGACTAGGCCTCCCATGCTTGAAAGGGGTAGTTATATACCATGGGCAAGTAGATTCAGACGATATATAAATCGAAAGAGAGAAAATCGAAAGTGGCTTAACAAAGCACTTGATGAAGGTCCTTATCAGTTTCAAATGTTCATTCCTAGTGATTCGACAGTGCCGAAACTGCAGACTACAGAGGATTTACAAGGTGATGCGTTATTGCACTATGATGCTGAAATTGAGGTCATGAATCTGATTCTACTTTCCATTCCTAATGACATTTACAACTCTGTGGATGCTTTCATTTAGGCCAAGGACATGAAGAAAAGAGTTGAACGTCTGATGAGGGGAACTATACAAAACCAAGTTGACAGAGAAACTTGTTTTACGAACGAATTTGATCAGTTTGTTGCTGAACCAGGGGAAGCACTTATTTCTGTCTATAACCGCTTTGCTCAGTTAATGAATGATTTGGAAAGAAACAACATGCATTTTCCAATTGTCACAATTAACACAAAGTTCCTGAATAGCTTGTAACCAGAATGGTTGAAATATGTCACTCAAGTTCGTCTTGCTAAACGTTTGACAGTGGATACGTTTGATGATCTCTTTGATTACCTTCAGCAATTCGAGAAACTGGTTAATGCATCATAAGCAAAGAAGTTAGAAAAGTCTCAAGATCCTTTGGCTCTAGTAGCACACACGGGTTCATCTTCCAGAAACACATCATCTTATTATGTAACACATCCTACGTCTGTGGTTGATTATGACGATGAGTACCAGCAGGATGATATTCAAACCAATTCTGAAGATCCTCTAGCCTCTGCAATGTTGTTACTTGCTTGAGCCATTACTTAAAATTTCTCTAATCCAACAAATAATCATCTTCGTACTTCATCCAATACATAAACCATGACATTATTCAAGAGATAGGGTTCAATATTAAAGCAGGAACTTCTGGTAATACTGGTAAGAATTACTAGGAAGAGCATTATGTTCAAGAGAAAGTTGTTAAGGGATCTAATGCTCAAAATGAGACCGGAAATGTTCAAAGGACTCTGATTCGTTCAATAGTATATATATAAATTAACACAACAAGCAAACACTCAACCAATTTCCTTTAGCCAAGGATTGGTCAAGAGTTCACCAATTAATATATATATATATATATATCATATATATATATATCAATATATATATATATATAATGTATAATATATATATATATATATATATATATATGGTCTGGAAGTATGATTCCCGGGTCGTTATGTCCCAACGAGGCTTCAATGGAAAATCGAATGACGAATTGATGATCGATGTATTGAATGGAAAAGGGTTTGGATTTGATTTTTCTAATTAAAATGCATAAAACAATTAAGGAAAACCTAACAACGAAAGCTATTAAAGATTTAACCTAAAATGAGACGGGAATGTAAATAAAGCGAACTAAAAAAAACTAGATTATCAAAAATTATAACCTAATAGTGATAAAAATGCTAAATGTTAAGCAGTTTGTGCTCAAATAAGCTAATGGAAAAGGAACAGGACAAGTTGGCACTAAACTATAAGCAAATGCAACAAAGATAAGCAAGGTAAATAAGCTAGAACAGACATACAAGCTAGAAATGGTAAAAACACTTAAATTTTTTATACTAAAAACACTTGAATTTCGATGGCTATTTAGACACATGAAGATTTAATCTTATCAGGCACATAGATTTCACAAACTGGTGACGGAGGGTCGATTTGGGTCATATCTGTTTAAACTTAGCAATTCCCATCGAGGTAAAGAGTATCTCCCTTTGAATCATAGATGCCGTCAAACACTGGTGGTTATTGATCATCATGTTTAAGAAATTCATCGATCCTTTTCCCATAGAAATCCTCCTCCGAGGGAGTGAAAAGATGGAGAGCGAGAATCGATAATAAGGTCCGAAGTAGAGGGGATTGCACTTTCAGAAATTTCAGTACTCCTTAAACTTATTCTTCACAAGCCATTGTTAATAAATCGACTCGGTTTAAACATTCCATGGATTATTGTAGGTGAAAGTCTTAGTATTACCAATTGAATGGTCACGGATTGGTTCATTCATGTCGAAGGGTCATATCAATAAAGTCGACCTTGTTAACTGATTCCATGGCATTGTAGGAGAAATTTTTCGTATCACCTACTTTGAAAGTCACGGATTGGTCATCATGTCTTAAGGTCACCTCTTCACCGTGCACATCAATTAAAACTCTTGTCGTTCTTAAAAATGGTCTTCCTAAAATCAACGGGACTCTAGGGTCGGCATCATAGTCAACTACCACAAAAGATTAAGCTTTTCAAAGACGGAGAGTGGCATTAGATTGATGCTTGCACCGAGATCGGCCAGGGCCAAGCATTCATCCAACTCTGGGAAATCACACGGTATCAGAAATCGATCGGGGTCTCCAAGTTTCTCGGGAAACTTTTTTAGAATAACCGCCGAGCAATTCTCGTTTACCAGTGTCTTTGTCAACTCAATCATCTTATCCTTGTCATTGAGGAGCTTTCTAAACATTGGTGCAAATTTGGGCATGTGTAGGAGAGCGTCCGCGAAACTTAGCTCGAAATGGAGATTCCAAAAAATCTCCATAAATTTTGAAGCTAGAAGATTGTCTTTTTCACGGAGCTTTTCTTTGTTGGCCCTTGAAGGATAAGGCAAGGTTGGTTTAGTCTTTGAAGCAACAACGGGCTCACCAATTTGGTCATTAGCTTGGACCACTGGAGGTTGGATGTTTTCGGTGCTTGGTTGCACCGTATCCTTTGTCACCTCGGGTTCATTTTCCTTCTCTTTAGGAGGAGAAGAAATTTGAGGTCCATTATAGGAAACACCGCTTCGGGTAGTGATTGCTTTCACATCACCTTTCGGGTTAGCAATGGTGTTGCTTGGAAGAGAACCCAAACCCGAAGTAGAAGCGGTATTACTATTTACGAATTTGGTGATCAGGTCCGTTATATTTGCCATTTGATTTTGCATATTTTGCATAACCGCGTCATTAGCTTTGACGTAGTTATCAAAATCGGGCTTAGACACACCTGGTGCTGGTGGAACTGGAGCTTGGAAAGTCAGGGGTTGATTAATCTGGGGTTGGTAAACTTGTCCTTGATTGAAATTATTACCCCGATTTTGGTTAAAATTGTTCCCCCGATTTTGGTTGAAATTGATCCCCCGATTTTGGTTGTTTTGATGGTTTTGCATAGGAGGAAAACCGGGAGGTCGAATTTGGTTTGCAACCATCTGAGGTCGGTAACTGGCATTCCCTTGGTTGTAGTTAACTGCGGCGGCTTGTGACACGTATTCTTGGATATTGTCACGATAAATGTTGCCATCGGTGGCTGGACAATTTTGGTAAGAATGACCACCCCCGCAAGTTACACAACTTTGCTCGACTGCTTTTACAGGAGCGGGAGTTGGAGTTTGGTTTTTCTTATCGAGAATTAATGCTCTAACCATATCTTTCAGCTCAGCAACATCGGATGAAACTGCTGGGGTAGAAGAGCTCGTACTCACTTTGGAAACAATGGCCTTGCTTCGTGATTGACGAACTTTGGACTTGCTCTCGATGATTTTTAGGCATTCTCGAGGCATTTTATCCAGAAAGTTACCACCCGCAGCGGAGTTCAATGAATCTTGATCATTCGAATTTAGGGAATTATAGAATGTATCGAGTTGATGCAATTCTGAAAACCCATGATGCGGGCATCCCCTAAGAAGATCATTGAATCGGTCCCATGCCTCGTAAAACGTTTCATCAAATTTTTGTTGAAATCTCGTGATTTCATTTCGAAGATTTGTTGTTTTAGAGGGAGGGAAGAATTTGTTAATGAATTTCGAAACAAGATCATCCCATGTAAGAATCGATTGAGGGGGCTCTTTTTCAAGCCAAATCCGGGCTGCTCCCTCGAGGGAAAATGGGAAAAGCATAAGCTTAACCGACGTACTCGGGACGTTTGGGAACTTCATCGTAGAAGTGATCTTGTTGAAATATCGGATGTGGGCATGTGGGTCTTCTTTATCGTGTCCAAAAAATTGCTTGTTTTGAACAAGATTAAGTAGACCATGCTTGATCTCAAAGTTGTTCGCGGTAATTTCGGGAACAACGATCGCATCCTCGTAACCCTCGGTGGGTGCTTCGAGCAATTGCGCCATAGTTCGATTATCAGCCATCGTAACTATGGGAGGATTGTTATTTGGCTTCTCAAGATTTGGTGATTCAACAGAAGTTTGTCGGACTTGTTGTTGTCGACGTTTACGGACTTGAGAACGAGTGCGCATGCACAAAATAGAAATATAAAAAGAAAATTTACACTAATTTTTTTTTTTGGTTTTTCAATGATTTATTCACAATTGATTTTTACGGACAATGAGATAAGACAACTTCAACCAAATAATCTACTTACTTCATGGTAGCTCTCAAAAAGATAAACGCACAGGTGCGCGGAGGAGCTAGGGAATAGCGCGGATAGCTTATTTCTCCTTTCGGGTCGTTTTCTAGGAAAAAAAAAAAAAAACCAACCTCCTCCTTATACCCACTTTATAGCTTGTTTACTTTTCAAGGTGAGCCGTATGTGGAAGAGGATACCATATGGCAAGTTTTTAAATCTTTTGTTCGATTTGGGAACCAACAAGTTCACCGGAAGGTTATAATGATAATACCTCAAGTGAGGAATATTATATTTTGGTATTTTTTACCAATGTGTGAATTTTATTTCTTTTTTGGAAATCGTTTTTAAATTTTTGGTTTTTTCTTTTGTTTTTAGATGATATTATACTATAACAAGAAAACAGAAAATATTTTTGTATTCTTTATGTTTTTATAAAGAAAAATATTCACAGATTTAACACAAATTGTCACTAAGTGACGATAATTGTTTTCAGCTCTCCCGGCTGCGCGCCTAAATTGTGAACTCGCTCGTTCTCACCCTTATTATGTACCAATAAATACGAATACACAAAAAGGATCAGAATCCGCGAGACCAATGAATCCGGAAGCAGTATAGAGTGTTCCCGGGTCGTTATGTCCCAACGAGGCTTGAATGGAAAATCGAATGACGGATTGATGATTGATGTTTGAATATGACAAGGATGTGAATATGATTGGGCACTAACACTGATAAGCAAATGCACATAAAAATAAGCAAAGAGAATAAGCTGGAACAAGAATAAAAGCTAGAAATGGTAAAAACACTTAAAACTTTTACTCTAATACAGAAATAAGCTCAAATAAACTTAAGACAAAATCCAAATAAGTCGAAGCTATACTCTAAATAAGCAATTCAAAAAGAATTAGGTTAAGCCTATGCAGGAGAAAATCAGCAGTACTAAATATCAGTATTATAACATTTTAACTAACAGTATAACTTGAAGTTAAGTATGCTACGCTTTAGGTTTAGTACTGCTACTTTAATGTTAGTATTGGTAGTTAGGTCTAAAAACTGCTAGCTTCCCGAACACAATGAAACAAGAAATAGCAAATAAGCTAAAAACAAAATATTTAATAACCCTAATAAGCATTCAGGTATATGAATGGCAACTAGACGAATACAAATGGCAAATAAGCTAAAAAGCTAAAAACTGATCACGATTGAAAAGTACTTTTGAAAAGGTGAAAAATAAAGCTCTTACTCCTAAAGTCAGTATAGGAAAATGGTTTAATCTACTCGAAAAGCTAAGGAACTATTAAATAAGCTAATAATAAGCTGATAAGCTAAACTGAACCAGAAGTACTAACAGTATTTTAGCTAACAGTTACTAACTTGGTGTTGTACTTGTTGCTTTAAGTAGTATGCTAGTTTCAAAGTTCCAAAGTGGAACTAGCTTAGACTAACTAAGGAGTTGTAATGTTAATTCAATAATATCCTTAAAAATTTTCACAAATCATTTTTCTTTTTATATTAAGCTGATTTGGTCCTAAATTATTAAAAACAGATTGTTACAATAAACAAAATAGAATACTTATAAACAGATTTAGTCAAGAATTAGCACTAACCTAAACAAAAAAATAATAAGCAGTTCTATAGTAAATCGAAAACATAGAAAAAGAGAAACTTACAACTCCCTTGCCTCAAAACAGGCTAAACCAGAATCTATACGCTCTAGCTTACATAAACAAGCTTGTAGTGTCCATAGCCATCCAGAACTGGCATTATCACTCCATAAAATCAGCTTGGGTGTCCCAATCCCCCCCCCCTTCTATTTGGGAGTGATTTCTCTTAAATACTTAACTTTATAAAATTTATTAATTAACTCGGTTTGTAAACAAGCTGTTTGAGGCTTTTTGAATACAAAGACAACCCAAAAGAAAAACTTAACACTTGGATTGTCAATTGACTTTAAAAACCTCCAATTCTGCATTAAAATTGAAAGTGTTACAAAGCTGAAAGTAAAAAGTGTAAATAACTTTATCAGACGGAAATAGCTTAAGTGATATTGGAAAATGAAGCTTAAGTATATTCTAAAATAATCTAGTTGTCCAAGGCCTTACAAAAAGGCTCTATTTATAGCCGAAGTCTCATCTCTCTTGGACTTGCAGCTTGTGTTTCTTTGTAGAGACAAAAACCCAAGTGTGTTGTTGTGTGAGGTGATTCTAAAGCAAATCCCAGCCTTCAATTTCTTTTGTGCTTCTTTTGAGTCAATCACAGCCATTGAAAATACTTGGAATGGTGAGGGATTGCCAACATGGCCTTTATACAGCTGGGGGGAAATAGTAGGAGTGGTTGAAATAATTTTTCTAGGGTGTTGAGTGGTTTTGCAGGGTAGAAGGTATGGGACGACATCCAAGTTGTAACTGGGTTTTGTTGGGGGGAAAGAGAGGCTTTTGGGAAGTGGCAGCCCTTTGGTCCCCTCAGGTTATATAACTTGAATGCAATTTTTGCCCGTGTTTGCAATTTCCAACCCTGCCTTTTATTTTAGTATATACAACTTAAGGTTGGTCAGTTTTAGTCCTGAAGTTGTATACTATCTGTACTGGTTGCTTTTTGACTTTGATGAGCTTTGGCCTTCGGATTGACTTTGTCTTTTCCTCGTGCTTGAGTTTGGTCGTTTTTGGCTTTCGTTTTGTCCTTTTCTTGAATATTCGTTCCTGCACAATACAAATGCAAACATACAAATACAATGTATTTTTGGTACGTTTTTAGTCTTTTAAGTCCGTTTTTAATGGAAAAATGGTATGTGTAATTAAGCACATACCACGTTCCCTGTTGCATTAGCGGGCCAGTGTACCCCAAATTTATATGCCTTAGCCATACTTGTTCTAGGCCAGTCGTGCATTCCGCATGAGCCCATGTGCACTTTTCTAATAATGTAATTAGCCTGCAGAGGGCCTACACACCTCATCAATGGAACCAAGTAAGACTTCCTATACAAGACTTCATCTTCCATTGTATAGTTCTTGATCTTTTCCATCAGAGTTCTAGCTATCAAAGGGTCTCTGGTATCTTTCCCTTCTCTAGGTAGTTTTGGATCGGGGTCATCCAGGTCGGGCCTTCCTCTTCAACCACCATGTTAACTTCATATGCTTCGACGGAGCGTTCATTCAACACCTCGACCAGTACTTCTTTGGACAAGTGGTCGAATTGAACCGCTGCCAACTTGCTAAGAGCATCGGCCTTCCTGTTCTCTGCTCTTTTTAGGGAAATCAATATTTTGGGGGAAGGTTTAATTTTTTTTTTTCAATACCTGTTGATGTACCAGCTAGTTCCAAGGACTCTTTTCTAGGGTATTGTATCATTCTTTACCCTTAGCTTTCATATGGACCCTTCACCTGCCTGCCATAGCTTCGCGTCCAAAAGGCGTGAATGTCTTTCACTTGCATCTCCTTGGTTATCCGTAACCCAGCCAGTAGAGCTTCATACTCAGCATTGTTGTTGGAGTTAGAGAAATTCAAATGAAGTACGTAAGAGTATTCCACGTCGTCTGGAGCTATCAGGATGAGGCCAGCTCTAGACCCTTTATTGTTTGAGGCTCCATCGGTATATAGTCTCCATGCCCTTAGGCCAGGAGTAAGATCTTCCCTTGCATTTGAAGACTCTAGGATGTCTTCCACCCTTGGGTTGTTAGCCACCTCTGGTGTAGCATTTATCTCTGTTGGAGTGTCTGCTAAAAAGTCTGCTAAGACCTGACCCTTTACTACGACCCTTGGTACATACGTTATGCCATAAGCCCCTAATTCAACAGCCCACTTCGCTAACCTTCCCGACGCTCCTGAGTTGTTCAGCACTTGCCCGATTGGGCTGTCAGTTATGACCTTGATCGGGTGGGTTTGGAAGTACCTCTTTAATCGTCTAACAGCGTAGACTAGGGCCCGAGCAAGTTTCTCCATTGGAGCATAGTTTGTTTATGCCCCTTGCAAAGATCGACTAACATAGTGTATAGGCATTTGCCTCCCATCCCTTTCTGGAGGAGCACCGCACTAAGCGTCTCATTTGCTGCGGCTAAGTACATCATCAGGGTCTCACCTTTCTTGGGGGTAGTGAGAGTTGGCAACTAAGATACCAACTTCTTCATCTCTGGGAATGCTGCCTCAACAGCCTTTGTTCATCTAAAGTCTTTCTTGTTAGTACATTTTTTCAACGTATCTAAAAAAGGTAGGGATCGTTCAGCTGACTTAGACAAAAAACGATTGAGGGCTGCCAGCTTCCCACTTAGAGATTGCATTTGCTTAAGGGTATTTGGTGATGGCACGTCCATGACAACTTTTGCTTTTTCAGGGTTGGCCCTTATCCCCTCTGAAGTGACTATGTAGCCCAAGAACTTTCCCTCCTCCATACCGAATGAACATTTCTTCGGGTTGAGTTTCATGTTTATCCTTCGAAGAGTAAAGAAGGTTTGTTCTATATCTTTTATGATGTCTTGTTCAGTCCTACTCTTAATCTCTCCTATATCATCCACATACGCTTTCTAGGTTTACCCCTTATATTGCTCCAAGAACGGCGCAGACTGACACATCCTCTGATATGTCGCCCCTGCATTCTTGAGACCAAAAGGCATCTTCGTGTAACAGAAGACTCCCTCTTCCGTATGGAAAGTCGTCTTCTCTTCGTCCTTCTTTGTCATCTGTATTTAGTGGTATCCCTTATAAGCATCCAAGAAACACTTATATTGGAATCCCATCAACGACTCAATCTCTACCAATCGAACTTGGTAAAGGGTTATAGATCCCTTGGGCATGACTTATTCAGATTTTAAAGACGTTGTCACATCTATAAACTTCCATCGACCTTCTTGACTAGCACCGGATTGGCAACCCATGTGGGGTATCGCACTCGCCCTACGATACCGGCCTTGAGCCATTCATTAACTTCATCGGTCACCACCTTCCTCCTGTCTGGGGCAAGACTCCCTTTCTTTTGTGCCTTTGGTTTACTATGGGGGTACATGTCTAGGATATGCTCCATTATAGCCCTAGAGATACCCGTCATGTCCGCTGGAGTTCATGCGAAGATGTCAACATTATTTCGGAGGGTATGTATTAACGCATGTCTGCACTAGGCGGACAGCCCCCCTCCGATAGTAATGAGCTGCTTCGGGTAGTTATCATTTACCACTATCTTTTCCTCGGTACCAGACTTGGGTGGCTTCCTTCCCTTGTCGAGTTGTCGCCTTCCTTCCATATCATCTAATTGTATTGGTTCCTTCCCTGGCCTCCGGGAACGAGTCTCCACTGGGAGCCACACGAAACTTGGGATTAGCCCACTTTCTGAGTTGGTCTGCATCGGAGTGGGATACTCTGCTTAAACCGTGAATGCGACTTAGGTCTGAGCTTCCTCGATTTGTCTATCACTCCCGTAGAGTCTCTTGGTGGTGAAAATATGTGGCTATCTTGTCGAAGTTGGAAAATTTCATATTGGTGGATAGTGGAGGCTACAGGCTCCTAAGCTCCTCATCCCCGTCCTACCTAGTAGAGCATTATACGGGGACGGACTCTTGACCACCGCAAACTCTATTATGACCATTCGGGTTTTCCCGCATTCCCCCATAGTGACTTCCAAATTAATAACCCCCATGGGGTAACTGACTTCTCCTGAGAATCCCACCAGTGGTATTCGAGATTCTCTCAGCCTCGACCTCATCCGGTAGCTAAGACTTCTGAAGCAATGCTCGTACATAACCTCTGAAGAGCTACCACCATCAACATGTATCCTTCTGACCCTGAAGCCTTCAATCATGGCCTCCACTACCACGGGGCAATTCATCAATTGATATCGAGGCACTGACGGGAATGTTATCGCGTTATCCATCCAGTGCTCTACCCTCTCGTAGGGCCTCTTCTAGTACCCTTGGGATCTCACCATGTTGATAACCTTTTCTTTTCCTTTGGCTGAGCCCTTGCCCTTTTGACCGCCTTGCCTGATATCCTTCACCAAATGAGCCAATTTTCCTGAGGCCACTACCTCTTCAACCTGTTTCTTAAGGTGATAGCAGTCATTCGTGTTATGACCATCAGGGGTGGTGGAGAGAAGTTTGCATTATCCATAGCGAGGATCTTTTTTAGAGTTTTTATCAGAGGTATGAAGCCTTCTCTTCTAGCGTAGGGAGCACAGCTCCCCATGTTTCTTCCTTCCCCCTTTCTATGACTTCTGTTTCTAGACCCATTTTAGTGTTCCGATCAGCCGGCCTTGCCAGCACTCTTTTCCCATCAAAGAGATCTGATGGCTTCGGTTGTGTCTGCAGCTGCCTCTCCTCTGATGAAGGCTCGGACTCTCTCCCACATCTCGTCAACCGTTTTTGGGATTTTATCATTGAGCTTTTTAGATAGCTCTGGGTGACCATGCCCATACATGAACGCTGATATCCTTAGTACCAAAGGCACCCCTTTGATATGTGCACTCTCTGCCTTAAAATGGTCCATGAGTATCATTTGGCTTTCGCTTGATGTCGTGTATCTCCGTTGGATCTTTGTCATACCTTTTCTGCTGCGAGAATTCTTCTAAGAACTTGCTACTCAGCTCTTCAAACCCATCTACACTCTTTGGGTCTAGGCTATCAAACCAGTTCCTCGCCGAGCCACTCAAGGTCTGACGGAACATCTTACACCATACTGGCATAGGCCACTCTTCTTGCTTAGCTGCGGCAGAGAAGATGCTTAGGTGATCTTCCGAATCTTTGTTTCCTTCATACACCCGGACGTTTGGTGGTAGTTTAGCCCGCCGATTGTATCTGAAGCGTGTGATCCTAAAGGTGAAAGGCATTGTCTTGGGCCGTCTATAAGGCATGCTCAAGTCCTCTGAACCACTGTCAGACACGGTGTCATACCCTGAGTATGAACTTGACTTCCTTCGAGAGGCCCTCACTGATTGAGGCTTCGACTTAACACTTTTAGACTTTGATCTACTTCGTGCCTTTGATCTTACCGACCGGTGGGACTTAGAGGTCCCTTTCTTCTTTGAGACATTCTTTCGATGCTTCCGAGCAGTCCAAGGCCTCCCTCGACTCCTTGACCTAGAGGATCCATCAAAAGAGTATCCTCCTACTTCTTCTGCTGATAGACTCATTTGAGAGTTCTCTGACCCCGCTTCACCCGACTCTTCGTTGAAGAGCTTGCGAGGGGTTACCTTCTCTTGACCTCGGTTGTCAAGCTCTTTGATCATGGTTCTCAGTATATCAATGTTTTCCTTCACAAATGCTAGAGAGAGGCCTCCTTGAGCTTGTCAGGCGGGATCAGAGGTTCCTCCCAGGGGAGTCCTCCCAGTCCCAAGTGCCCCGGTGTTCAAGTTTTCACCCTCCTCCAGTTGAGGACCCTTCGCACAACCATCCATTACTTAGAAATTGGTAGATTGGTATTTTGAGTCCCACGGATGGCGCCAATGTTCGAGCAAATCTTCATAACTGCTCTTTAGCCCTGATCCTTAGGAGATCCTGCAGCTACTCCTTCGTCTCTTAGGCTGAAATAAGAAAGAACATCGTTAGCTCGCCCCGGGTTTTGAATCTGAGACCAAGCTCCAGCGTGAGAGTAAGTGTATGCTTGGTATAAGTTTAAGTGAGAGAAACTAAAGAGAGAGTCGAGAGAAGTGTATGTGTAGAACTTAACCTCTTCATGTGTGTGAATAGTTCTTTATATACTACCTGGGCTTAGCTCCAAGACACAAGTGTTGTGGAAGCTAAGTTGTCTTCTAGAGGCAACACGTCAGTCGCTAGCATGTATCAGACTGTGTCTTGTATGTCCAAGTTGTCTTCTAGGGGCAGTGTGTAAGTCGCTGGCATGTATCAAACTTTGTCCTCGGGGTCAAAGTTGTCTTCATGCTCCAAGTACTTGTTGTGGACCAGACGTTTGTGATATTCGTACATCGTACGTCAGTCGTCAGTGTACTAGCTCCGATGGAGACATTGCTGCTCCTTGCTTCCTGAGGAGACTAGCTACTCCTGACTGGCTGACCCTTGCCTCCTGAGGGGACTAGCTATTGACCTACCTGGCTGGCTGGTCCTTGCCTCCTGAGGGGACTAGCTATTGACCTACCTGGCTGGCTGGTCCTTGCCTCCCGAGGGGACTAGCTACTCCTGATCGGCTGGTCCTTGCCTCCTAAGGGGACTAGCTATTAACTTACCTCCTGAGGAGCTACTACTCCTTAGTTATTGCCTTTGGACCTAAGGTGGCCTTCGTCACCCTATCTATTCCAGTGGACCGTTCTAACATGGAGTAGTTTGTCTTAGGAATATTAGGAGGTAATAGTGATTGTCTCCCCCTCAGCATCCGGAGGAGACCATACCTTATCAGTTATGCTACACATGAAGAAAAAGGGACAAGCGAGATTGTTTGAACATGATTTGGATGAAGAGACAAATAGATTTTCCTTTCTTTGCAAAAGCCAAACCACTCCCACTCCTGCATACACTCATTACATCATCATAGTCGTTGTACCTTTTAACTGCCCTTGCATCTACCAAACACAGTCTCCCATTTTTTGACTCTTGTAACACCTGCCAAGTCACCTCTTTCCTCTTTGTGTCCAACGTCAACAGGCTATCCCTCATAGAAATCCACTCCTTGAGACCATTTGATTAGTTGTCTCACGTTCTAATTTGCACACCATGCCGCCTCCCTCCGCTTCTCCTCCTGAAAAATATAAGGAGATTAAAAACAAAGGAGCAGCATCACATAGCATCACATACATAGACACTACGCTTTCTTAGTGTAACTACATAAACAAATTTTCTAAAAACACAAATGTCTGCTAGAGAGAAATTCATAGAAATGAAATTTAGTAGAGATTAGAAGAGAACAATAGAGAATTTTGATCCATTCCCGTGTTTGGTAACAAAAGACATTTGACCCGAGAAATATCATGATAGCATACTTTATCAACCCACATAACCTCTTAGTCGCATTATGCCCAATCTCATATTGATAGTGGTGGTGTCACACTACAGGTTGTAATCAAGATTAAAAAAATTATAACTTCTTGAAAAAAATTTCCCTAGCCAAATCAACAGTTGCCTATATATTATAAAAGAACTACTAAGAATATAAAAAATTGAACACCTAGTCCAGCTTACAATCATTACAGGTAAGGCCATTAGACAAAGTAAAATATGAAAGTTTTCAATTGGATCCCTTGCACCAGAAGATCCAAAGATATGAAAAGATAGAAAGATATCAAGTTGTCAGAGAAGTGTGTGACTTGCACGTGTGTTATCATTATATTCCCTCTCTTATTTTTACAATTCTCTAGAAGACATATTATTTCCACCACAAAATGGATGGAAATCAAAATACAAACAAAGTGAATTCTCGATTTCTCCACTTTTCAATTCTCTAGCTACCAAACAAGGGATATGATCTAATTTCCATTTCTCTGTTTTCTACTCTCTCTACCAAACACACCCTGAGCTTTTTAAAACACATACAGACACAAACACACACAAACATAACAAGTAATAAACAACAAGTAACAAATATTGTATCAAAAAAATGAAATTAAAATATAAAGCCAAGGCCTCACAGTCATCGCAACACCCACAACCTTCTTCTTCTGTTGCTCACCCATATCAATCTGAAAATAAAACCAGAATATTAATTACCAAAAAAAAGAGAAAATGCAATAAGCTGTTATTAAAATAAAATCAAGTTATGCCTATACGGATTGTTTGTTTGTATCTGTGTCGTTCTTTTTTTTTCAAACTAGTTAAGCATAAGCAGCTTATTGCATTCTAAAAACACAATAAGTTGTCACTAATACCAAATCAACTTACGCCATCTCTTCTTGCTTAACAACATCTCCAGCCATCTCAGCAGCCATGACTCAACTCAAAATACTCAAAAATTCATAGGTAGAAATTAAGGTATGTGTTTTTATTTATACTATGCTTTAGGGTTTGAGTGGTGTATTAGGATGGGCTGAGTGGATGTTTGGATTGCTTTGTGTTTGGGCTGCTTTGTGTTTGATTTAGTTTAAAAGATAGTTTGGTTGAGGGAAATGAGATAATGAATCATTTGAGAGAAATATAAAAGGTTAAGAATTACTAGAGAATTTGTAGTGTAAATTTTATATTTTCTTTTACTGTTACTTTTACTTGAATTTAGAGAAATGAAAATAGTTTTCCTAATATTTTTCACACATATTTACTTTTCCCTTTTCAACTCCCATGTAATTCATTTGCCGCCGTTTCTTTATTCGGGTCAACCCAAATATTACTAAAATATCGTCTAATTCAATATGTTTAGATACGTAATCTATAAATAATTATAATCTTTATTTTCGTCAATCGGGTCGACTTCAACCCGAGCTAGTCAAACATTTTCAACCCGATAGCTGCCCCTTTTAAAATATTTGGGTGACTCGGGTTGACCCTAATTACCCGAACAAATTTCTTGACCCGAGTAACCCTGACCTAAATAAGCTTAATTGGATTCGGTTTTGGTAGGGTTTTTTTTGCACCCGCAGTTAAAACATTGTTAATTTTTTTTTGAAACTGTTGTGAAAATATGCAACATGAACATGTTTATGGTATACTAGCAGGGTACCCACGCGTTGCGGCGGCGGGTACTCTGACATAAAAGTTGTCGGTAAACTATGTTTTTTTAATTTATTACGCTTTTTGTCACACAAAAAATTACAGATATCATAAATTATATGTCGCTTATTTGAACTCTTAGCTAATGACAATGTTTTTCATTATACAGTTGTAATAATAAATATTTTAGTACCAAATGTTTTTCGGTTGTTCAAAATGATTATTACATTAAAGTTAAGCTTTATGGATAGGTATGTCCAAAAAATATGTGAAACCGACAAACTGTGTCGGCTTGCCCAATCCGAAACCACAAAAAAGGGCAACCAAGACATCGAAACCATAAAATCCTGATACCGGAAAAACACTCTTATCACGGTTCGAGTTTAATATTTTTTAATATGTCTTTGTTGATGTCAATGCTTTGTTTAGCGTATGTTAGATATTTTTCTTTTAATTTTCAGGTGTATACGTATTGATACATTCCATAATTTTCACTGGCATACATTATGTTTGTTTTTTTAACTATAATCGCCGTATACATATCAATATATTAGTTAGCAAGGAAAGTCAACGCAAGAAGAAACCATCTATTACAATTTACAACTTTCAACTCACCGATAATCGTGGGACCGTGTATTTAAAATAGGAACAAAATTACTCCATAATTTTTTCTTAAAAATGAAAGCTCTGTGAAATTACCCGTCATTCATCTAACACAAAAGAAACCACACACCCATTGCAACTCTACAACTCTTCCTCTACAGTTTCTCAAACCATCCCGCCACGACCCTTCTCCACTTTCTCCACGCTCAACCACCATAACCAGATTCTACATTACCCTTTTTGTGATACTTCTTCCTTGTATCTTTGAGCCATACGTCTGAATTGAAAAAAGATTTACCATCTCTATGGATACATACTCCATCTTGAATATACGATCATAGTAAAGATAAAAAGAGTTCTAGGGAGATGACTTTGTTTATGGACTATCAACTTGTATGAAACTTTGTGTGCTTTATTAGTTTGTACAATTTGTATAACAACATATATTTTTTTATTTTATGGGTGTTTTATACTTTTTATTATGTTGTAGCTTGCTTAGAATGTACAATGCGAAAATAATATTGCACTTTTGAGTTAGGGGGTGCTTTAAATGGTTGTATTTAATTTAATTGTACAATATGTTTGTTTAGTTGTTTGTTAAATTTTTAAGTTTTGTGTTTAATTTGGTTGTACTATATGTTTCACAAGTTGGATTACTTAAAATTAAATTAAATGAAAAGAGAGATTCCAATTTGTTTTACGAGTCATGCAGACCCGTGCGATGCACACGGGGCTGTATCTAATTTTTCATTCGTAATGTTTGTGTGCGTTGGGGGAGGTGTGAGTATGAGGGTGCATGTAATTGAAAAGTGATGCTATATGCTTCTATGTCTTAACACTTACGTCGTGAAGTTAAAAATTATGTTGT
>BQNB010054906.1:20268-39339 GCA_026074375.1 Tanacetum coccineum
ATAAAAATGCATTAAAACGTATGAGAATATAAAAACAAGACAAAAACTGATGAAAAACCCAGCCAAAACGGGTAAAAAATGTACAAAAACGGATAAAACAGATAAAATGTACCAAAACATACAAAAACGTATAAAAATGTATAAGAACGTATGAAACCATATGAAAACGTAACAAAACGTATGAAAATGGACAAAAACGAAAAAAACGTACGAAACGAATAAAAACGGATGAAAACGTATGAAAAAGTAAGAAAACCTATGAAAACGTAAAAAACGAAAAAAATTACGTACAAAACGGATAAAACTGATAAAAATGATGAAAACGCAATAAAACGTACAAAAATTGGCAATTCGAAAAAAACGTTCAAAAACGGATAAATACAGATGAAAACGTACGAAAACGTTCAAAAACGTAGAAAACCGAAAAAACGTACGCAAACGTACGGAAACGGACAAAACGGATAAAAAGTGATAAAACGGATGAAAACGTACGAAAACCTAGTTTTGATTTGGAAAAGAATAATGAATAAAAGGGATTAGTGAAAGAGGGTTATATAAATAAAAGATAGTGGAAAGCGCACGTGGCGTTTTTTGGTGAGGTGGAAAAAATGTCACACACATGTGGCATGAGATTACCTTTTCAACCGGTAACCCAACTTGTGAGTGACCTTAGCGTAACTTATTTAAACGTTAAGTAACCTAATTAACAAAACCGTGAACATGAGTAACATGTATGAACAAATTAAAACTCTAGTAATTTAAGCGAACTTTTAGGTAAACTTTAGTAACTTCTTTGTATAATAACCTAAAATAGAAGCGATAATTCGACTTTACAATATGCCGAATTAAAATAAGCTCGTAAGCCAACAAATAAGTTTAAACAAACACCCTCTTAGTTTTTCTTAAAAGGATTAATTTCATATATCACCCTACTTTCATTATTAATTTCATATATACCCAGTGCAAGTATTTAATGCATAATGTTTTTAATGCATGTTTGGGTATATATGAAATTTCCAACTAAAAAGAGAGGAGATATGAAATTGCCCCTTCTTAAAATAATTGTTTTATTTTATTTTTCTAACTTGAATAATTTATTTCTTATTAAATGATTTAATGTATTCATGGATTAAGTGCTTGTGAAAATCATAATCGTATAAGTGCGTGAAAAATTGTATCTTTTATATATTAGAGCATCTCCAATGCATACAATTAGAATAGCTTTTCACTATTTGAAAAAGTTTTTTAGAAGAGGTTTTTTGCATTGCACTATAAGGTTTTTCAAAGACTTGACAAACTAAAAGTCTTTCATAAAACTCCTATTGATTAAATAAATCTTGCATTTAATGCATTAAATGCAAAAAGCTATTAAAAGCTTTTTGCATTGAGATGCTCTTAAAGACCAGGATTCTGGTCCCAATGCACTTTATTAATTGAACGCTCGACCCGACTTCCTTATTAATGCATCCCGACCCATTTCTTTTGTTTTGCGCCATTAATGAGAAAGGGTTACATGCCTGACCCGGTTTCGTGTTAACAAATATCTTTATACGTGGTTGGTACGTGTCCATAGCCACATAGACATTTCATAAAAACACACACATCAAACGCATAGACAGTATCACCGTCTCTCTCTCTAAACGATCATGCCTCTCTCTCTCTCTATTATATTGTGGTTGGTGATGTGATTGTATTCGATGGGGGGTTTTGTTTTTGTGCTCTCTAACATACTGTGGTTGTCACAGTTTGTGAGGTTTCGTTGTTGAACGATGTGATTGCATTCGATGGGGGTTTTGTTTTTGTTTGGTTGTTACGATTGTTGCTACTTCTGGGGTTAGTATTTTTTTTCGATTTGATTCATTTTTATCTCTTCTATTAGTTAGGGTTAGGGTTTTTTTTAGATTTATTAGTTAAGTTAGGGTTTTTTTAGATTTAGTTACTGCATGTTCAACATGTTGTTGTTTTGGTTCTGAACAGATGTTGGAAAATCCGTGTAGAGGGGAAGTTATCCGCATTTTGGCGGGGCAAATAATTTACAACATTTAGTTTGGACATCATTGGTTACAAGCCGAGAATGATTACCAGGCAGTTGGTATATATTTCACTATGTGTTTATGAACTTCTTTAGTGCTTACAAAGTTATAAAAAAAGATGGAATTAAATGCAGGTGATACTCATGATGGAAGGTCAGTAAAATCTGTTTATGAACTTCTTTAGTGCTTACAAGTTTAAAAAAAGAAGCTATACTCATAGGTGCAATAAAAGTTCTGAGTTTATGATCTCTTCTTAAATCATGTTAAAACCTATACATCATTCTTTTATTATTGTCTACTTTAGGATTTTATAACCGCGTTGAATTCATTTTCACGCTTTAATAAACTTTTTGTGAACTGAAAAAAAATATAAGAAACTTCACCGAGTATTTTTTCACATGCCTATTAGACAAGCTTATAATAGTGGGTTTATGGGTTTATTTTACTGAACTTATGAGCTAAAAAAATTCATATGCTCTTTGGCAAGATGATGAACTAAAAATGCGATAATAAAAACCCGAATGCATTGTAGAAAAAATATTTTAGGAGACCTTTAAACATGACGCCTTTTCCTTTACACTCAAGTTCCCCCCCCCAAACCCCAAGCATTTACTTAATCTACAGCGGTTCTCCGATTTTCTTTAGCGTCTTCCGTATTAGCTTATTTAGTGTTCTTAGAGGGCTATTTTAAAGTGATTAAAGTATTATGTGTACTTGGGGTTGTCGGACGATTATTTGCAAGGCGGTTTAGGTGAGTATTTTGAGGTTGTGGAAATGGGTGATGGGTTGAAGGGGTTAACTGTTGTCAAAAGTAAGATGACAGAGCTTCAATAACTACTGCACCAGTTAGAAAGAAATATCAGTGTCGAATAAGATGAGAGGTATGTATGTTCCATCAAAATTGAGAGCCTATGTTTCTTATTTATTTGGAGGCATATGTAGCCAAATTGTTCTACTGTTTGCAAAATGTATATTGTTTGACATTTGGGTCTCAAATGGATACAGTTGTAAAAAGTAATGTAATTGCAGAGGTTAACAACACGCACGCTTAATTTAATCTTTTAAAAATACATGACGATGCACTGTAATTGCATAAGTTAACAAAACACACGTTTAATTTATGACTGAATTAAGAATGGGGTTAAGTTGGGTCTCCAATTTTGCTAATGCGTCTATGGTTATGTAATGATCTTATGTGTTAACATCAGTAATTACGCGCACACAATAATTGTTGCAGGATAAAAAGTTTAAACTAATAATGACATGGTAGTAGTATATTTGTTGTCAGGGCCAGGTAAGCTGAGTTAAAATAGATTAGCTGGATTCCAGTTCACATAAAAATGCAAAAAAGCGAACCGAGTTTACTTTTTAAATTTTACTCACTTTTAGAGTGTTTACAGAATCATGACACCTATCTTAGTGTGTTGGTGTTTATTTGAAGATGCTAAAGAATAACGTACTCCTCGAGCCACCAGTGTTTAAACCAGCGTTTCCTCCTCAAGGTAATCATCGCTGACCTTTTACTATAGTCAATTAGATTGTATCGCCTTGGGTATGTCGATGTTTCAGGTTGCGTAACCATAGGAAAATAGCTCATATTATTAATTACAATTTCATTTCATGATGGATACAATATGATGCATCTTTATGGCTTATGTCTGCATACATATGATTTTAGGTTGAACTGTATTGATTGAGGTAAAATTAGATTTCTGATATTGGATCTAACACACTATGTTTCACTGGCCATGACAGACTTTTAATACATTATATGTATTAGGTTTTATATGGATTTTGAGTTGCTATGATTAGTTTTTAAAAGATTGATTAACGTACGTATTTCTACTTAATATCACAAATCCACTTCTGAAACACATATCCAACCAACCGCTGAGAAGCTTCTGTTATGGGTAAACATTTAAAAAACCAAAATAGTATCGTTGACCTTATAAGATACTATACGATTTTCTAACCAATTCATTTAGCATATATGAATATCTGATGCATGTTATAGATTTTTGTTAATGAAAGCAAAAATCTCCTTCTGTCCCATTATTTTGAAGTTAGTTGTAAATAATTAGCTCAGAAGTACAAAAAAGTTATTAGAATAAGTATCAATTCGTTTGAATATAAGAACTTGGGAGGATGTACACTGAATTTTACATTTTTGGTGACTTCCGACCTGTTCGACTCAACCTCTTCTAACCAGCTATTCCTTTTTTCATGCAGGGGCTTCGGCGTCTCAATATTTTAGCCGAAGTTGAAAAACGTGGGTAATCTTTGTGTTGTTTCTGTCGTATAAATGTACAAGGAAGTCGGACTCTTTGGAGATCTCTCCTAAAAAAATGAAGTAGCTACAAAGGCATCAACAACACCAGGCTGCAACAACAAGACTGCGAAACCAACACTAGCACGCAAAAAATGAAGCATCAATTAAGCTCAGCTGGGCATAAATGCACAGATGGGAAGAACAGTAGAGGTACGATCTGATATCTCCTATACAAAAATAGATTCTCACCTTTTGTTTCGGCTTATGGTTGATTTGGTCTCGGGATTATGTTTCATAAGTTCAGTTCTATATGTGACTTATGTGTTGTAAAATAGTCGGATTCAAAATGAATGAAGGTATCCTCAGTACCAATACATCCTTTCTGCTGGACCATGGGTGTTTGGCTATTGCTGCAGCAATACCCAAACACCCTTTTGGCAGTATTACTTTCATATTTTAAATGAAATTTGATTCAAACTTAGGATAATTATGGATATTATGAGCTTATATATAAGTATTTAAGTGAATAAGTTTGATTGTGTTTGTTAAATTCTTAGTTGCTAAAAAACAGATGAAAACAAAGCATACCATTATATCCAAAACAAGACGTGTTCAGTCACGGGTTAAAATGGATGAAAAATTGTATGAGTTGACCCGAAATTTTTAGTGCCATAGTATATGTTTTATATCATATGATAAGTATGTTCTTTCTCGGCTGATGAAGCGAAAAAATTACTGTGTAGAGTTGCTGCCTTACAGGTAATTCAATTCACCTTTTCCTTTTACTTTAGGTATATAGATGCGCTAAATGTACAAATATTCCCTTTTTATATTCATTAAATGATTAAGTACCGGATCGTGACCTGGTAAGTAGTAGAGAGAAAGGCAACGTGTCTATGCACATGAGCACCATTTCTGCAACTTCTGAAACCTCTAATAGTTTGTATAAGTAAAAAGGAGGTCATGAGAATGGACCCACTCACGTGCTAGGAATTTACACACTTTTATTCTATCTTTGAGATTACTTAATTATCTTGAATTAAGTTAAAGTTAAGCTTGATAATGAGTCCCATGACCATGCAACTATCATAGACGTATGTGGTAATGGCTACGTGTTACGCTTAATAGACATGTGTTGGATATGGCAATCTGTATACCATAACTTTCATTTTGTTTTGCGGGTTAATACTACCAACGCATGAGGAAATTACTAAAACTTCTACAGGTTCTGACCCATTTTGGTTTCAAAAGTACATTCACTCCAAATGTGTGCATTATAGTTTACATGATATATTATCTTAGATTGAAAATTCTTTTGATAAACTAATATCTTTCTTTCTTTCAATCTTAGACAATATAGGCCTTCAAGTGTAAGACAATATAATGATATGTTGATTGCTTTTTGGTGATTGCAGGTTGCCCCGCTATTGTTGCCTGCAGCTTGCCACTGCCGAACTGAAACATGCCCAAAAAAGAGAAATAAAAAGAAATCGATTGCTCAGGTGCTCAACAAAAACTACCCTCATTTAAAAAAAATCCGTTGACCAAAGTTGTTCGTGCAGATCACACCAAGAAATGCATCAGATGCCTACTTACAAATGATTGAAGAATCTTACTCGAGCTAATCTGATGAGGTATATTGCCATATTATAAGTAACTGCATTTGATCTTTATGAATATATAATAGCGGGTTCAATATATTTAATCAAGAACCGAATCAGGTTGCTAAGCTCTTAGATATGGTAGAAGCAGCATTTGTAATGCACTTCTGTAATGGGAATGGTCATCAGGAAATGAACACATTAAGGTCGAAGGCTGAAAGATAGAGACATAAGGTAACTTTTTTCGTTGGTAAAGGTTTTATCTTACATTAGCTATCAACCCTTCTACTGGAATACATTATTACTATTACTTTATACATCTTAAAATATCCTACTGATCTATAATACTCTATTTTGAAAATTTAAAGTTATAGAACTCATTATATCCCTAACAGCTTCAGTTCTCTGTAAATACAGGTTTGTGTGCTTGCGCTCAATATGACCACACTCGACATCCAAGGCCCAATTCTCACCAGTTATTATATTGAATACTCCCCTAATCTTTTGAAGTTATTATTTTCCGTTTGTTGAGAATATATAGTATTGAACATGTACCAAAACAGTTTTTAGCTGTTCAATTTTTTATTAGCTTAATGCATTTTTGTACTTTAACCGTGACATCACACATGAAGTCAGATAAAAAAAGATATTAAGGTAATAAGAAAGTAACATGCTCCGTCATCTAAGTTACAGTTTTAAGGTAGTAATGTAGGGAATGAGACAAATTATTGTCACCTCCTCAAGCAAAAAGAACTGTCAATTTTCATTATGTAGTTTTTAATTATCAATAAAAGATATTAATGTAAGCTATTAGCAAAGGATTATATAGTAATACTTATTGAGGAATTGTTAATGGTTAAAAATGATGGAACCAATTACGAAAAATTCTAGAATGTGTCTTTTCACTAAGCAAATAGTTTTACTTTAGAGAAAGAAGTTCATGCTCCCCAGGTTACTTACGAGATATAAGATATTTTTCGAGGTGACAATATGTGCGGATTGGGTTAAATAACAGTATAAATAGGAAAAAATTAGGTACTTCAATAGTTGATCCAATACACTAATAATATGACTTTACAGGTTTTACATCTTAAGAGTGATATTCAAACTGTTTATCTTCATTTAAGAGATACATTTGTTTTTAGTTTTACCCGTTTGAGCAGAATCTCTGCTCTTCAGTTTTGGTCTAAAGTATAATATAATACAGTTTCTTATGGGATTACTTATATTATCTGCTTTTCTCTTCAGCTTATCTGCTTATTTTGAGGTGAAACAGTCGGGTTTGTCATGCTTTCACAACTGTAGACTACTTGAGCACTAACTCTTCATTCTTCGTCTCACTTGCAGATTATGTGGTGCATTCTGATACAACATGTTATGCAGTTTTTTTGGAGTTGCTGACGAGGTTCGTGAAATAAATAGAATTGGTCAAGGAAAGTAAATGCACTTAGGAAAAGGCTGATTAAGTTTGAGACGAAAGCAATCATTGGCAGCAGGGATTTGTAAAGAGGATGTGATTGCACTTTTCCTTCACAAGTTATCTATACTTGGGGGAGCATTAGCATAACTGATGCTTATTTTGTATCATAATTTTTTTAATATGCAAGCTTCAAGTTGCTGAATACAGAACTTCATTTGGGCAATTCTTGCTTCTATCAGATAATGATGTCATTGCATTTACAACAGAAAGGTACAATAACCTCAGCAAGGTAGTATGATAAGAGCCTGTGTATGTTACCGCAAAGCGCTTAACACTATCATTCTTGGCACAATCTTAATATTTAGTAACGGAAGACAAGCGCCCCGCTGCGAAGCGCGGGCTTAAGTCCTCGTTATGGTTAAAATCAAGGTTTCAAAAGCAGGATCTTATTTATGATTGTTTTCATATTTGCAAAATCGAGATGGTAAAATCAAATTTGAATTTCTTATTATACTGTTATTTTCCTAATAGTCTTTATGATATTATACAATTTTACAAATTATTATATATCATAAACACAGAATTGTATCTGTTTCATGAAAATGTTATCATAAATTATAGTAATTATGTAATGTTCAAGAAAATTAACATGTCTGAATTTTATAAAACATAATCAATAAAAAAAAGCAAGATTGGGTCGGGTTACATTTTAACACACTATGGTCAAGATCGGGATCCTATAAAATCTTAAGCTTGTTCTACATAAAATCGAGATCGTTTTTGCTTTGGAGTATCGTAAAATCGTAAATAAGATCGTAACAAGTATGGTTAAAATGATTATTTGATATGCAAAATAGAAATAAACAAATTAGAATAACTAAACAAAACAAATACATACTGTTATATCTAGGTATAACAAAGTTTTGCACAACATAAGCATTACGCCAAAGCTCCATAGCGTTAGTTTTCGGTGTTGGTCGAGCAACAGAAAGTAGTGTGTTTTTGTGTGTCTGTGTTTTAGCAAGCTCAGTTATCAGTCTTATAAGCGCAGGTGAAATGTACCTTGGTGTGTTACCACCACACATTCTATGCAATCTGACACTTATTTTATCTATACTAAGCAGTTAGCACTTGATTTCTAAAAAGAAAACTATTCATTTGAATATGAACCCATTGCAGTTACACAAATAGTCAACAACATACCAGGTTGAACGGCAGCGATCACATGGAAGTCTTCGAATACTAAGCCTAAACAAACGGGTCGAAATTTCCCGCAATAACAAATGTTCATTAACCAAACATAGTAAAGAAAAGACAATCAACCTCACATGATTACCCATATAACAAAATAGTAGATTTCTCATTTGTGAACACGGTCAAATGACAACATATATACATACCTCTGAGTCCAATGAAAAAGGTTAGTCTATAAATACTTTGTAGTTTGTACTGTGAAGTTGCTCCAGCTCTACAATAGAAAACTTGTCAATCTTGACTGAAGAGTAAATAACCCTGGTGAGCCACAAGTAAGCATAGAAACCAATTGCGCCAGTAAAAAAAAAAACAGCAACAGCTTCGTGATACGAACTCCACCACCAAAGGTATTAGTACTTTATTATAACAGATCATGTCGTGGCAATGTACCAATGCATTCTAATCATAAATTTATACATTCCAAAAGTCTTAAACAACTAACAACTGGTAAATCAACCAGCTGTTATGGCTTGAAACTTTAGTAATCAATCATTCAAATAATGTTTACAAAAAAGGGTCACAATGGGCCTTACAACATTCAATTGAACTGCATAAAAATTGCAAGAATTATTGTGATATTTTCAAACAAGAAAACCAAAAAAGAAAGACAGATCAAATTACTTGAAAAGATTTAAGATAAATAATAATAAAAAAAACTAACATCAAGCAGCTGTGGAAGTTCCATCCTCCACATGTGGTGGATCGAGCAGTCGGACTGTTCGTGGAAGCATGAACTCAGCAAATATGGGATAATGAGAAGACGGGTATTGACCATCAATGTTATCGTTCACAATTTCACACGAAACGGGCACCAATGATCGGCCTCTGAACAAGATCCAGTCTATGTGCAAATCTTGAGTTTGCCGATCCCAGCACAGGCAAAGTGCCCGGAAAATCAACTTCAGGAACTCAAGGGCTCCTTGTTTGTTACCTGCAATCACACAAAGAATAATAAGTACAAAAGAAATAGAAATCTATTGAATGAATAAAGACAATACCTTTAAATCCATGATACGTTCGTATAAGAGACACATTTTTCCTCAAACGAGCATTGGGCCATACATCTCTCATATCGCCTACAACTCCATGCTCTCTGAAAAGCGGGCAGCGTACTTAGTCAAAAGATATACTTTGATTTTAATGCTAAACTAGAAGCTAACACATAGTCCTTTAAAAAATTTAAAGCCCATAAAAGTATCATTTTTAGCCAACTATAAAAGAAATTTAGACAATTGATACCGATTTTGAAGCAAGAAATTAGTATGACTTAGCCTCAAGTCACATTATATTTCTTCTATTATTACCTCGATCTTCCAAGAAGAAAGCGTCCGGTGGTTGACTCTTTTTGGGTATTAAATCCTCCACAATATACAACTGGCAAACTAGGAGGTAACGATGCAATATGCTGCCATGTCAGCAATGCGCTTCTCCTACGAGCACGTGGACTGAACTCATCCATGTTCGTGTTTACTATTTGGAATGAAAAACCAGGTGGCTCAGCTCCTTTTAGTTGAAATGTGTAGATTTATCGTTAAAGAAACGGAAGATAGCAAGAAAACGCCACAGGAAAATTTATTTAGGGGGTGTTTGGATGTGCTTTTGGTTTCTGAAGTTGACATTCAAATACTCATCTATACTGCTACAGTGTTTGAGACATAGTAATAATTATCTAAGAAATTACAGAAATGCATAGAATGACTAGAAAAAACACTTTTTGTGAGAAAAGGAGATCGGAGTAAGAGTTTCAAGTTAGGTAAAAAAAAGGGTAAGTAGAGAATTTTATTTTACCCTCTGATAATCATGTGTTTAGCATCACTACTTGTCCAAAACGGAAATAATGATATAATCAAAAGCAGAAACTTTTTTACTGAAAAGTTTTAAACTGATTATAGCACTTATCAGATGACCAGTTTCAAAATGAAAATTCAAACACCCGTCAAAATATAAAAAAGATTTGAAGATAACTCCATATATGCTTAAAAAGGATATTGCCCATGTAGCAATGCATGGAGATTCACTTCCCCAAGACATGCTTCCAGGAACGGAAGGTGATTCTGACAACCAAAATGTTCCACCTTCTAATAACTCCACCTTTCATACAATACAAAACTACAATTCAAATAGTTGTAAACAAGGCTATAGATACAAGCAATTTTCGAGTGTATATGATGTATTACCTTTTCCTTGTCATAGAAAATTGTGCAAAATTGATCTGCAACATCGTCAAATCCTTTCCTTGAAATTCCGAACTGATCATAACCTTGTATGTTTAAAAAAAATAATCCCACACTTTTAGTCAAATATGAGTTGTTAGTTGCGCAATTAAATTCACTGATAATTGAAACGGGATTACATTACATCTACACTCTCTTCATCTCCAATTCTCCTTAGTAAAGACAATACTTTCTATTTTGGATGGTCTAATAAACACATGTTCTTCAAGAAAGATTCTTTACTAGATTTACGTTCACCTAATTACTACTAGATTGTGGTCCACACTCCACAAACTCTCTCTCTTTTGTCTCAGAAAAGGATTATCATAGAAATTTGATTATCAATCAGAGACTACTATCATATCACTAAAGAGAACAAATAGGACTTGAGATAAGTGATAGCAGGAGAACTAAGGGATAATCATTTGTAAATGTATCCAACTGACACTGTATTCTTTTGTGTGTATCAAACTTTTTTTTCCTATTTTACATACAAACTTTTAATAACTTCTATTGTGTGTGCCGAAAACTTTTAGTAACTTCTATTGTGTGTATTATTACGATGAGATTATGACGTGACACTCCTTAATCCATTTTCGTTCAATAAAACATGTTTCGTTTAAATTATAGCCGTTATATATTAACCACGGATACCTAAGATGCCTCAAATACCCCGTTCTCCCACTTAAATGGGAGAAAGGGTGGATATTTGTGGTTTTTTGTAAGAGATGACTTGGTTAAGTGGGAGAACTGAGCGTTTGAGGTATTCGTGGTTAATATATGTAACGGCTATAATTTAAATTAAACATGTTTTTATTGAACGGAAAGTGATTTAAGTAGTGTCGCGCCATAATCTCACCCTAATGATACACACAATAGAGGTTATTAAAAGTTTACGGTACACACAATAGAAGTTATTAAAAGTTTGTATGTAAAATAGGAAAAAAGAAGTTCGATAAACACAAAAGAATATACTGGTTAGTTGGATACATTTATAAATGAATAAATGATTATCCCGATAACTTATATCCAGGGAGTGCTATGACAGGAAAGTGTTTATCATACAATGGGAGAAAATAGAAACTTTTTATCATACAATGGGAGAAAATAGAATATCGTAAAATATTTATTCTGTTAATGATACTGTGGCTAAACAATTTTCACAAATATAGAAAGTTTACCGCCCTCCAAATTATTATCGGTATTTAGACCACTTTAGTATACAATCATAATTAAACATATTTCATCCCATGACAGCTACAACACCTTCTAATGTCATTTGTCTTCTTAAAACTGCAATTTCTATTGGCTGACATTCCAAGTTTTGATACTCATCATTGCAAATTATTGATGCTTCTAAGCTTGCTCTAGAAAATCTCTCTATCTCGTCACCTGTGAATGGTATTCTAAAAATTCGATAATAGTCAAAACTCATTTACCAAAGGATCTTTGGCCTAGTGTCATCAAGGTGTAAGTAAGTTATCACTCGACCAAGTGGTTAAGGCCTTGAGGGTTCAAGTCCTGTTTGGGACAGAGGTGTAAGGTTTAGGTCGGTGCGTGTGAGTTTGCGTCCAAAAGAAAACCAGTCAACGATCACTTAAGCAGACATGCCTAACTGACTCAAATGTAACCGTCATCCTAACATACACTATAACTCATTTCAGTTCACTACAACATTGTAAGTAATTTTTAGCAGCCATGTCAAACTGATCACAACATGATCACGAATGTAGGTCAAAACTTCACACTAATCAAAGTGTTAAGCTACAAAAGTTGCTTGATTTTAATCATATATGCAAACAAATCAAAACTATAACATACAACCATATCAGCAGAAATTAACCATTTCCCCTAGTAATCAATACCAAGATAAAAGAGTAACTTATTTTTTACCTGGCAAGCATTGTTGCAGATACTCCAACTGAGACTTTACACCTATCAACAAAAAGTTCCACACAAAAACCCAAATTAAACCATCAATACTTAACCAAAATAAAAAAAGAAACAAAACCCATCTCCAAAAACAAAAAACAAACAAAACCCATATCATCATTTTTTCCAAAATAATAATAAAAAAAAGATTCTTAAAACATCTGCATATATACCTTGTTGAGTACAAAGGATGATGGGTGAATAACTAGTAATAACACTAACACATAAATCCTTCCTTTTTTCCCAACAATTTGGACTATCTTCTGGTTGATCTTCAAGAAGATTAAATGTCATTACAGTAAGTGACACACTCATTTTGCTAAAAAAATTTATTAAAAAAAAAGACTCAAGTTCAGATCTTTAACTCCCTTACATGATGAAAAAGTTAATAAAATAAAAGAATGAATGATTTAATGTTAATGGGTCAAATATACTTTGATTGTGTTGAAGAAGATGCTAGCTGGAGCTCAAAGTTGCTTGTTGGGATTTGGGTTTTAAAATTTTTAAATCTTAAAATGTTTGGAGTAAAACAAGAAGATTGCCGGCGTGTTGACGCGGGGCAAAAAAATTTGCGATTTGTTGTGGGTTACTAATTTTTTTTTTCTATTTTGTGCAGGTTTATTTTTTCGGTCTCTGTAGCGTTATTTTTTTATGTTATTTTTTTTCTTGTGTGAATTTATTTTGACGGTTTCATGTTTAATAGTTTGGTTTTTTATATGGGTTTACGTGTTGTGTCTCATGTTTAAAGGTTTTTTTTTCTGTATGAGGTTTTTTTCATTTATTTTAAAGTTATTAGTTATTTTAGTTTTTTTTTAATTCACGAAGATCTTTTCGGGTGGTCGTCATATAACAGTTTATTACATAAATAAATCGTAATGTAAGTTAAAGAGGTGGGTGAATGTGCCCAGGTTGCATCCGGTTTTTTTTTATATTGACTACTTTTATGTTTTACGTTATTATACTCGCGCCATAAACGACTAAGTAAAAAAAAAGGAAAAAAAACTAAATGGGTCAGCCCAAGACGGGCCGTAATTTTTTTTCGAATTGATTTTGAACGAATATTGAGTAGAAATGTGCCCGTGCGTTGCAACGGGACTGACTTGTATTCGAAGGTTTTTTTATATTGCATACTTTGTTGTTTCCGTTATTTTCCTCGTGTTTTAAGAATCTTGACTAAGTAAAAAATATGAAGAAAATAATAACCAAATGGTCTGGGCAAAAATTGTAAAAAATAACAAAGCCTCCAAACATTGTTCAAAAAGATATACCGGGGAAATTGTGTTGGGGGATACGACAAGATTTTAAAATTGGAAAAGATCCTCTACTGTTCAGAAATTGAACATGGCTATGTCATGTTGAGGTGTTGTGAGTAGAGATTGATATTGTAAATATCCCTCCGTCGCCAAAATTATTGTCCTCAGGACAAAAAACACACAGTTTAACAAAAAGCATTTATTACTGCTTTCTCTATCCTTACTTTTTGACACGAATGACAGTTTTACCCTTAGCTATTAATTTAAAGTCTTCTTAAGTTGTAAATATAATTTCATAACAAGGGTAATATAGATAAACTTGAGTCAAAACTTCACCTTGTCTATTTTTAGTTAGCGCGCGCTCTCTAATTAAGAATTGGGACATAACCAAAAAAAAACGTGGATCAATAAAAAGAAGGGACGGAGGAGTAATACAATTTTCACAATGATGACCCACTTTTCTTTCTCACTCACAACCAAGCTAACATGAGTTATCTTATTCATCTTGAACATTAGAGCGATCAGTATCCTTTAAACTTCTAATGAGTACTTATAATATTCCTTGAAATTCGTTAATTTGTCCAAATCTTTGTATAATAAACGTGGAAATATGGTTGCAAGAGTAGTTGTTTAGGGGAATCACATTATTCTGTTGTTATTTTGATGGTCCAGTCAGTGTGTTTATTAATTGAATAATGTGTAGATAAATTAGGAATTGTTCACTATTGCGATGCGTTAAAATAGGGTTCAAGTATGTTTGGTTGGGTATAGGGAAATTTGTGTCATTTGTATTTTAATTTTTTCTTTTTGGTAAATACAAATGAGCGAATTTAAAATTTTATGAATTGTTAAAATGAGAGGAATTAAAATGGCTTCAAAAAGTAAAAAAATTTCATTTACTTGAAATCATTTTTTATAAACTTTTATTCTAGTTGTTTATGTTCTATTTTTTCTTAGTTTGTTGTTTGTTTTAAATCAAAGGATGTCCGTCACATTAGCCAGGTCAGGTTGGTCACGTTCGGGTTGGGTCAAGGTCGAGTCAAGGTTAAAAATTTCATACCCGACACCGACCCGATTTGAATTCGGGTTAGTAGTGTTCGTGTCAATTCGGGTCGGGTTAACTCGGGTCGGATCCGTTCGGGTTCGGGTCAACCCGAATATGAGTAAACCGAGTTATCAAAAAATTTCAACCCGATACCCAACCCTATTTAGTATTCGGGTTACTTGGGTTGACCCGAATAATTTTTTTACCCGCGTAACCCGACTCGAATAGGCTTAATCGGGGTCGGGTCGGGTTTTTTACACCCATATCCGTCACTCCCTAAAAGATTGCAATAATAAACATAATGAATGATTTAAGAATATTATGAATTTTTGTCAACCAAACATGCGTAGACGCATTTTATAAATTTGTGATTTTTAATTTCAAAAATTAAATTTCCTAGAATTTAAAAATCTGAAATTTCAAATTTACGAACCAAACGGCACCTTAGAGCTTTTTAATTGCTTTTCTTCATTATCTATATTTATACTATACTATAAAGCATTTAGGACATTTTATTTTTTAGAAAGACTTAAAAATTAAATTTTAGACTTTAAATTTATGGTTATGAAAAATATAAAAGTATGTCAATCTTAATCATTAGACATCCATTTTAGGAGAAACATATATTAAGGTGACATATGTCACTGTTTTTAGATTGTTAAAAAACCTACTTTTATTTTTAAATTAAAATATCTTTTTATCTATTTATTTTATTTTTTTATTTAATTTCACCATATTTTCTAAAATTTTATGGACTTTAATTCAACATTCATTTAAATATATTTTTATGAATTTTTATTTTTTTTATTTTTAGTGTTGCGAAACACTACTTGGTGTATACCATGGCTGGGGGGTGTGAGGGGGTGGGGGGGGTATTAAATAAGATTTACGAATAAATGAAAATAAATCTTAAATTTGGAAATGTATAACGATGATTGGTGATTTTTCACACTATTTATATATATCTATATATATATATATATATATATATATATATATATATATATTATATATGTATGATATATATTTTTTATATTATATTACATACATAGATATCTATGTATGGTATATCATATATATATATATATATAATATATAATAAAATATAAAATATATATATAAGTCTAAAAATCAACAAGATCAATGATACCGAGAAGTAGTATAGAATGTTCCCGGGTCGTTTATCCCCAACGAGGCTGTACTGGAAAATCGATACAATCGAAGATTTGAGTTTGAAGGAGAGAATTGAATTGAGAGAGTGAAAAAGTCAAATTAAACAATAACAAACAAAAACGTTTAAGAAAAACCTAAAAATTATGAATTTAAGCTAAAAAACGAAAGCACGAATCCCGAACAAAGGGGGAAAAACCTAAAATCTTTAAAAATAACCCTACGAAGAAATTTTTACTTCTAAACTACTCTAGGGACCAAATAACGAAGAATGAAAAAGACTAGACCGAAAACGGAGTTCGTTTGACCCAAAAACGAGTCAAAACAAAATCCCGCACCCGGACCGTTCTTTAAAAAAGGAAAAGTTGTAAAAATGACCCTACGAAAATTTTTATATTTTTCCTACAAACTAGATGACAAAAGAAAATTTTCTAAAAAAGCAAAATATTTTTTTGATAATTTTTGTATTTTTTATGAATTTTTAAAACTTTTAACGAAATTAAATCATAAAAAATATTAAATGATTTCGAAAAATTCTGAATTTTTTTCTAAAAATACTCTATACTATGACAGTCCTACGAAAAATAAGAAACAAAAATAAGCTCAATGAATAAGCCCGAAATAAGCTTAACACAGCTTATAAGCTATAAAGCTGAAAATGTGTATAAAGGACAAGTCCCTTGAGTCTTTAACGAAAAAGACCCAAGGGCGCAGTGGTAAGGGTGTGTGTTAAAAGGGGGATCGTATCGATTGGTCCCGGGTTCGAGTCTTGCTCACCCGGGCCAATTGTCCTTCCCCTTTTTTTTCGAAAACTCAAAGAAGCAAAGTTGTTAAGCTCGTGGGGCTTAACAACTTTGTCTTCTACAACTTTTTGTGATAAGCTGTGAATAAGCTTAAACTCGACAGAATAGCTTATTTGGCTTAAAGGCTAGAAAATGCTAAGTCTTTTTGGACTTAGGGTCGAACTAAGCTAGGACTAAGGATTGAATAAGCTAAAAGGGCTAAATCTAACCTAAATAAACTAAAAAAAAGGTAAAGGCTTAAACTAAATAAGCTAGAACATAGCTTAATGGCAGAATCTAAATTGAGCAAAAAAAACTAAAAGGCTAAACTATGGGACAAATAAGCTAGGGAAATGGCTAACAAGATTTACAACTAACTAATTCTACCTAAATAAGCTATTTGGACACAAATGGGCTTATGAAATAAGCTGTAAAAGCAAAAATGAGAATTAAGCAATCCCTATACCTCAGTTATGCTGAAACAGCCAAAAGCAAGGTTTGGGCTTAAAAATAAGCCAACTAACAAGCTTAATAAGGTCTGAAAATCAAGAGGGTTATACAAGAGCTTATAGGCTCTTGAAATAAGCCAATAACTTGGGCTTAAATGGACTTAAATACCAAGAAAAAGTGGCTTAAAATCTCCCCTTTGCACCAGGGGAGATTTAAGCTTAAAACTATGGGCTTATTTGACAGCTTGTTAAAAGCTGTCAAATAAGCTCAAATTGAAAAGATAAGCTAGAACAGGTTTAGTACCCTAGCTTATGGACTTGTGCACAAAGTTTGACATGTTAAAACTAAAAAAAACTTGCTGATTTTTAAGGTGAAAAAGGGTCTTTTGGATTTTTTAAAACTGCCACCAAAGGGACTTGGTGATTTTTGACTTATAAAGTCAAAAGAACAAAGCTTGTTTGACAGCCTTTTTTAGACACAATAAACACACTCTTTTGACACTTAAACTCAAGCCACAAGTGCTTAACTGAATAAGCACTTGTGGTGTCTTCTAAAATCCCACAGTTTTGAAAAAGGATTTAAAAAACTTTGAAAAACAATCTTGAACTTTGAAAACTTTTGAAAAAGCTTTAAATAAGCTTAAAACTTAAGCTTATGACTCACTAAAGTACCTCAACCCATGCACATACCATTTTGACCCGTTTTTAGGGTTATCCCAAACACCCCCTTAATCTTTGAAAAAGGGTTTAAAAACTTATAAAAATTAACTTAAACTGAAATTCTTGAGTTACTAATACTACTTAAGCTAATTAAGACAGTAAAGAGATAAAAAGCAAAGAAATTAAGCACTTTAAATGATACTTAAGCTAGGACAATATTAACTATACTTGACAGTTTTAACTAAAATTCCATACAATGAAATGATAAGTACTTAGCAAGTATTCTTACACACTAATAAGCAAAAAAAACAGAAATAAGCTAAAAATAAGCTGAGTTAGCTTATTGCTACAGTAAATAAGCCAAATTTGGAATAAATTTACCTTTGATCCTTTTGTCAAAAAGGGTCCCTTGAAGACCTAAATAAGCTCTAAACCCTACCCTTGGCTTATAAATAAGCCAAAACTAAGCTGAAAAACCCAATAAGCCATCCATTATAGCTTATTCCTCCAAGCTCTTTCAATCCAACAGTACCTTTGTCACCCTTTTGAATTTTCTTAAAGAGTTAAAAACAGAATGTAAAAATGGTTTAACTGAAAACTTAAAAGAGTTTAGGAGAACAATAAAGATTTAGAACACAAGGTAAAACTTAACTGAATTTCATTAAACAAAAATACAAGTCCCCAAGAGTTATATAACTCTTTGCATGAACCGTCCTTGGTGTGTACAAGTTAAGGAACTTGACAGTTTTCACCCTTGTAGTGTAACTTTGCAGAAATGGCAGATTTCACCCTTGGAGTATAACTTTGCTCAAATGGCAGTTTAGCCCTTCTCTTCTTTTCTCCTCTTTTCTCTTATAAATAAGTTTAGGGGTTTGGCAATTTCAACCCTTAAACTTATATTTCTTGATTTGTTGACTTTTGGATTTGTCGGGGTTGACTTGGGTTGACTTTGACTTTGACCAGTTGACTTTTCTGTTGACTTTTTGACTT